>VWPU01008887.1:0-34971 GCA_013398955.1 Callaeas wilsoni
CTCCCACTCCTCGCCCCCCCTTCGCGCCGGCCCCTTTAAGAGCCGGTTCCATGACGTCACGCCCACGGCTACTTTGTAGCGCGGAGAGGGCGGGGCCTGCGCGCGCCCGGCGGAGCCGCGGGGTCTCTTAAAGAGGCCGCGCAGCAGCATCAGGTAACGGGGGTCCCGGGCCGGGGGCTGCGAGGGGGGAGAGGGGAGGCTGTGTCCTGGCTGCTGGTTTCTGTCGGATGCGGCCGCCCAGCGTTCCCCCGAGGCTCTTAGAGCCTCTCTGCGCCCCCGTGTCCCCATCGTACCCCCGAGCCCCTCTGGACTGTCCTCATCGTTTCTTCGCGCTGTCCCCATGTCCCCTCTGGGTTGTCCATGTTTCGCCCAGTCTGCCCCCACGTCTTCCCGGCCCGTCCGCCTCCCGGTGACTCCGCACCCCGCCCAGAGTGGGGCTCCGTGCGGCCGAACCAGGTTGGGGGACGCGGGGTTGGAGGGTGCCGGGGCCGGGAGCTGCCGCTCCGGGGGTTGCCAGGGTCGCGGGGTCCACCGAGCTCCCGGCTGCAGCCATGCGGCGTGTTTGTCCTCGTGAGATGAGCGAGCAGATTCCCACGCGAGTCACCCTGGGAGGATCTAGGGATTCTGTGGTTGTTTTGTCCCAAAAAGAGCCGCCGCCCCGCGGAGCTGGGGCTCCCCCGGACCGGCAGTTCCGCAGCACTCCCCGGTCCCAGCGGATGGGGACACTCAGACACTTCTGTCTCCCCGTGTCACCCCCCCCCGGCAGCTGCTGCCTTCTCTCTGTGTCACCCCATCTGACCCCGGCGCATCCCCGGAGGAATCCTGCCCCCGGACCCACTCGTGTCCGGCCCCGCAGGCCGATTAGGCGGATTTCCCAGCCGGGATCCTAATCCCACTGCCCTGTGCCCGCTTATCCCGGCTGCTCCCGGGACCCGGCTTAGCCCCGGGCGCGGGCGGGTGGCGGCGAGCGCAAGGCGGCGGGTGAGTGCGCGGCTCCCCCGGCCCCGGGGAAAAACGAGGGGCAAGTAGGGGGTCGTGGTGTCCCAGGCTCGCGGTGACCGGGGAGCCGCCCCGGAGCTCGGTTCTCTCGGGGTGCAGGTGGGTGCACCAGGCGGAATGCTGCGGGTTGAGTCGTGCCGCCGCCGCCACCGGGCTCGTCACTGAGCCGCCTTGGCAGAGCTTCGCTGCCGGGCCCTGGAGCTGTTGGCCCCGCTCCAGGGGTGGGTGAATTCCCAGGAATTGGCAGAGAGGCGGCTGCTACCCGCGGGATCCGAGCGTCGGAGCTAGCGCCTCGAGCCCCGCTGTACCGGAGCAATTCCGCTCCTGGGCTGATGAGAGCCCCACCCACATCCCTCTCACGGGGAAACTGAGGCACGGGCAGGTCTCAGCTTCCGCCAGGCTGCCCAGCTCGCCGGGGCTTGGAGCTACTCCTGGGGTGTCCGGCTGCTCCCTGTGCCCGGCGTAGGCTGTGAATCATGCTCCTGGCGCCTGGACAGAGCTCGTGCCCAATTCTGGTGCTTTTGGTTTAGGAAAGAATGTGATTTGAGCCTTTAGCCCCGGAAAGGAGCTTTGCTGCAGGAATGCCGTCCGGCTCCTGCCAGCCCCGGAGATCAGCCCTGTGCCCGGCACTGTGCCCGGGGTGTGATAAGCCCCGAACCAGAAGAAAGTGAGAGCCCAGCCGTCACCCTCAGCTTGGGGCTGCCCCCCCTGCTTTCACCCGCAGCCGGAGCTGAGTGGGGCGCAGGGCCCGCGACCCTCGCGATGGCCGTGGGCACCCAGCTGGGGCTGCTGCTCTGGAAGAACTTCACCTACCGCCGGCGGCAGCGGGTGAGTGGGCGACTGGGGTGCGGCTACCCAGAGCCGCTGGTTCCTGGCACAGGGGCAGGCAGAGCCCTGGACACTGATGGGGACCGGGACTCCCACCAACCTTGCGACTCCCCCAGATCCAGCTGGCTATCGAGATCCTGTGGCCCCTCTTCCTCTTCCTCATCTTGACCTCAATGCGGCGATCCCACCCGCCCTTCAAGCAGCATGAGTGTGAGTGTCCCCCGCAGGACCCCCTGAGCCAGCTAAGACCCCTCTGCGTGCCCCTGCACGGGAGCCCTTCGGGATGACAGCGGGGGGACAAATACGGGAGGCAGTCACACGGTCCGGGCTCGCTGGCATCTCCCTGCTCGGGTGTGTGTGGGGTCCCGGGGGTCCTGCACTGCCCCCATGAACCTGCCTCCCTCTCCCGCAGGCCACTTCCCCAACAAGGCGCTGCCCTCGGCGGGGACCCTGCCCTGGCTGCAGGGCATCATCTGCAACATGAACAACCCCTGCTTCCGGCACCCCACGGCGGGAGAGGCCCCCGGCGTGGTGGGCAACTTCGATGGCGCCATGTGAGCGGTGGGGCTGGGGAGCTGCGGGGCAGGGCGGGGCTGAGCCGGGGTCTCATCGCCCACCCCATGCCACAGCCTCTCCCGCCTCCTGACCGAAGCCCGGCAGGTCCTGCTCCGCGGCGACGGGCAGCGGCTCCTGCGCAGCTTCGCCCGGCTCCTGCCCGCCCTGCGCCGGCTCCGGGACAGTGGGAATCAGCGGAGGGGTGAGCACCGGGGGCGGGGGATGCCGGGGGAGCGAGACCCCTTGTCTGACCCCCTCTCCCTCAGCTCTGCCGGTGAGAGAATACCTGAGAGAGGATGAGACCTTCTCTCGGTTCCTGCGGACCAACACATCTCTGCCCCCGGCGCTGGTGGATGAGCTGATGGGGGCTCGGCTCAGCCCTCGCATCGTGAGTGTCGGCGCCGTGCCCACTCCCGGCGCCAGCTCCCGGTGCCCGCGGTGTCGGTGACCGCATCACGACCGCCCTCTCCTTCCAGTTCTCCCTGGCGAGCATTCGCCTCCCGCTAAAGGCCCTGGTCTGCAACATCTCGGCCCTGGGGGGCTTCCTGGTGGGGGGCGACGCCGACTCAACCCAGAGCCTGCAGGAAGGACTCTGCGCGTTGCCCAGCTCCCAGCTCCGTGCCATGGAGGGCTCCTTCCTCTCCCAGATGGACTTCCCGCGGCTCCTGGCGGTGAGCCCCCAGCGCGGTTGGGTGCTGGAGGGCACTGAGGTGGAGACCCCTGGCCTCCCCAGCAGGGCTGTGACCCCCTTCCCATGTCACCTTATAGGAACAGCTGAGCTCAGAGCTGGGTGGAATCACTGGCGCCGTGGAAGCTTTGGGCAGCTTCCTGCGTGATGCAGCATCCCTGATGGAGGAGGTACACCCCTCACTCCCCTGGCCCCTACCCACCCCCACCGTGTTTCTGAGTGCCCCTGTCTCCCACTGCCCTGCTCCACTCTCATCCCACTCTTCCCAGGTCTCCTCCATGACCAGCCTGGCCGAGCTGCAGCAGGAGCTTGCGAAGCTGAGGGCCCCCAACACCAGCACCCCCAGCACGGGTGGCTTCAGAGCCCTGTCACGCATCGCCTGCGGACACCCCGAGGGCGGGGGGCTCAGGATCCCCTCCCTCAACTGGTACGAGGACAATGACGTCAAAGCTTTCCTGGACCGTAACAGCTCGGAGCAGAAACCTGTGGCCTCAGGCAGCACCAGTAGGTGGACGGCTGTGGGAAGCTCAGGGGCTGTGGGGGGACAGTGGGGGCTGCTGGTGTGGGGCTGGTGGTGAGGGCTCGGCTCTGCACCCCCAGGTCCCTTCTGCCGGGAGCTGCTCCGCAGCCTGGAGTCCAGCCCCCTCTCACAGATCTTCTGGCGGGGGATCAAGCCCCTCTTCGTGGGGAAGATCCTGTACACGCCACCCGGGCCCGGCCCCGACAGTGTCATGGCTGAGGTGAGTGGGGGCTGCGGGGGGCCTGAAGGGGCTTGAGGGGTCTCAACCCGGATCTGCCTCACCTCCCTCACACAGGTGAATCGGACCTTCCGGGAGCTGGCGGTGCTGGGGGAGTTGGGGGGTGCCTGGCAGGAGCTGGGACCCCAAATCTACACCCTCCTCAACAGCAGCCTGGAGATACAGGTGCTCCAGGTGTGTGACCCCAGACTCCTCCCATTGGGAACAGGGTTGCTGTGGGGTGCAAGATGGGGTATGATGGGGTGCAACTGGCCAGGAGTGGGGTGGGATGCAGCTGAAGCAGGGTGGGCTGCATGGCCTCCCATATCCTGGTGCTTTGCAGGACCTGCTGCTGGCCCCGAGCACAGCCCAGCTCCTGGATGGGTTCCTCAACGGCACCTCCTGGAAGCTGCAGGAGCTGGCCACATTCCTGGCGGGGCCGGCGGGGGGGCCAGGCCTCACCTGGCACCAGGTGTACGCTGATGTGGACGCAGTCCTGAGCACACTGTCACAGTTCATGGAGGTGCGTGTCACCCCGCTGTGGGTGGGCTGGCCCCTTGCACCACCCATGCCCGCTGAGCCCTGCCTGCCCTCCCACAGTGTGTCTGCCTGGACAAGATCGAGGCAGTGGCCACAGAGGAGCAGCTGGTAGCCCGGGCCCTGGAGCTGCTGGAGGAACAGCAGTTTTGGGCAGCGGTGGTCTTCCAGCCCCCCATCAATGCCACAGCCCCCGGACTGCCACCCCACGTCCGCTACAAGATCCGCATGGACATCGACGATGTCACGAGGACCAACAAGATCAAAGACAGGTTGGGGGATGCCCACCCTGGCTGCCTCCACGGCCAGCCAAGCAGCCTGTGCTCGTTGCCGGAGGATCCCTGGTCCCAGCACCTTGCTCTGCCCTCAGGTTTTGGGACCCAGGCCCAGCAGCTGACCCCTTCAGCGACTTGCGCTACGTCAGGGGAGGCTTTGTCTACATTCAGGACCTGGTGGAGCAGGCGGTGGTGCGGGTGCAGACTGGGGCTGCCCCACGGACAGGGGTCTATGTGCAGCAGATGCCCTACCCCTGCTACGTGGACGATGTGTAAGTGGGCAGGGGGCAGCCCCGGACTGCTGGGACTGTTGAGTGACCCCCCTGCTGCCGTGGGGGACATGCCCAAGCATCCTGCAGCATTGCTGCCCTGGGGATGTGGCACAGGGCTGGTGGTGCCGTGGTGTCCCTGGCCCAACAGTCGCCCGGGGGTGTTGAACTAGGGGCAGAATGTCTGGTGGTATCTCCCCAGGTTCCTGAGGGTCCTGAACCGCTCGCTGCCTCTCTTCATGACACTGGCCTGGATCTACTCAGTGGCCATGATCATCAAGGGGGTGGTGCACGAGAAGGAGATGCGTCTCAAGGAGACCATGAAGACCATGGGGCTGAGCAACGGGATCCTCTGGCTCAGCTGGTTCATCAGCAGCTTCATCCCCTTCCTCCTTAGCTGTGCCCTCCTTGTCCTCATCCTCAAGGCACGTTGCAGGTCTCAGGGGACAGCGTGGGTGACACAGGGAGCATCAGGGCTGGGAGCCAGCATGGGCGGCTCCACAGGCTCCAACCTGCCTCCATCCGCAGCTGGGAAACATCCTGCCCTACAGCAACCCAGCAGTCATCTTCCTCTTCCTCGGCACCTTCTCGATGGCCACCATCAGCCAGTGCTTCCTCATCAGCACCTTCTTCCCCCGTGCCAACCTGGCCTCGGCGTGCGGTGGCATCATCTACTTCTCGCTGTACCTGCCCTACGTGCTGTGCGTCGCCTGGCGCGACTACATCACCTTCCCAATCCGCGTCCTCGTGGTGAGCGCCTGGAGCTGCCCCTCTGCAATGCCCCTGGTGCTCTGGATGGGGGGCTTTGGGCTGCACCTCCCAGGCCAAACTTATCCCGTGCTCCATTGTCGCTGTCCCCAGAGCCTGCTGTCTCCCGTGGCCTTTGGCTTTGGCTGCGATTACTTCTCCCTCTACGAGGAGCAGGGGGTGGGCATCCAGTGGTACAACCTGGGTGCCAGCCCCGTGCCAGGAGACCCGTACAGCTTCGCTGCGGCCATGGGGCTGCTGCTGCTGGATGCTGTCCTCTACGGCCTGGCCACCTGGTACCTCGAGGGTGTCTTCCCAGGTGAGTGCAGCCTCCCTGACCCTCAGCAGACTCTCAGCCCCAGTCCCACTCAGCCTCTTCTGCTGCAGGTCAGTACGGGATCCCCAAGCCCTGGAATTTCCCGTTCCTGAAGAGCTACTGGTTTGGAGAGTCATCCTCATCTGGGCACTCCCTGTACCACACCAGCCCCCACACTGCACCCCAAGGTGAGTCGCTGCCCAGCCGGGAGCTGTGTGGCCAAGAGCAGTGGCCATGGAGCAGGGCTGGAGCCCTCCAGCCCAGGCCTTGCTCCCCAGTGGAGGGTCCGGCACCCCATGGCAAGAGGTCCTGGCCAGCGGTGTGACTCCTTGGTGGCTTCCAGTTCTGGTGGAGGAGCCGCCTGCCGAGCTCCAGCCTGGTGTCTCCATCCGCAACCTCGTAAAGGTCTACGGCAGCAGCGGCCGTGCGGCCGTCAACGGGCTGAGCCTGGACTTCTACGAGGGGCAGATCACATCCTTCCTGGGCCACAACGGCGCTGGAAAGACCACCACCATGTGAGCCACAGAGGGGCTGCGTGGCCATGGCTGGGGACAGGAGCTGAGCCTCACCCTGTCCCCACCTGGTCCCCACGCAGGACAGGGTACCCTGGCCCCAAGCCCTGCTGTTCCTGCGCTCCATGACCCACTTTCCTCACCACTTCCAGGTCCATCCTGACTGGCCTCCTGCCCCCCACCTCGGGCACTGCCTATATCCTGGGCTGGGACATCCGCTCCGATATCGACAGCATCCGCAGATCCATGGGGATGTGTCCCCAGCACAACGTGCTCTTTGACATGTAGGCAGGGGTGGGGAGGTGTGGGGAGTGATGCAGGGCTGTCCCCCTCAATCCCTGTGCCCCTCACCTTGCCCTGCTCCCCCTGTCCCCACAGCCTGACGGTGGAGGAGCATGTCTGGTTCTACGGGCGGCTGAAGGGGCTCTCGGAGCAGCAGGTGCAGGAGGAGTTGGAGCAGCTGCTCCAGGACACGGGGCTGCCCCACAAGCGCCGGGAGCAGACCAGGAACCTCTCAGGTGCGTGCGGGGGTCGGGCTGGGTGCCTGAGTGGGGGTCGGTGGCTCCGAGCCCCTCCAACACTGTGCCTCTGCAGGCGGGATGCAGCGGAAGCTCTCGGTGGCCATCGCCTTCGTGGGTGGCTCCCGGGTGGTCATCCTGGACGAGCCCACGGCGGGCGTCGACCCCTTCTCCCGCCGCAGCATCTGGGAGCTGCTGCTCAAATACCGTAAAGGTCAGGGCTGGGGGCCCCCACTTCGCCCTCTGAGCCCCCCAGCCTGGGGCAAGCAGGAGGATGTGCTGGTGGGGAGAATGCACAATGGGAGGGGTCCAGCAAGAAGATGTGGGGTCAAGCCCATTCCTGGTCCCCAGGCCGCACCATCATCCTGTCCACCCACTACATGGACGAGGCAGAGCTGTTGGGGGACCGCACTGCCATCATCTCGCAGGGCCGGCTCTGCTGCTGCGGGTCCCCGCTCTTCCTCAAGGCCAGGCTGGGCACGGGGTACCACCTCACCCTGGTGAAGCGGGAGAGGAGTGGGACAGGTGGCAGCACTGGCACTGTCCCTGGTGTCACCAAAAAGGTGGGTTCCTCGACCCTGATGATCATCCCCCAGAGGGCAGCCAGTGTCTCCATCCCAGGTATCGGGGGGCACTGGGGGCCAGGTCCTGCTGTGGTGTGCCATGCTCCAGCCACCCTTTCCTGCAGGACGGCAGCGACTCGGAGCGCAGCAGCGACACGGGCCTGGGCAGCGAGCGGGGCAGCGATGCCAGCGCCGTGGGTGAGGGTCTTGTGCCCTCACAGTGTCACCCCCAGCTGCTCCCCATACATCCCCCATCAGCCGGGGGGCTGGGGATGCACAGCCCTGCATCCGGCTCCTCTCCTCCCTTCACTGGAGAGGCAGAAGGGGGTCCCCAGCTCCTCCACCTTCCCCGTGGACCCTCAGGCTGGGATGCCAGGCATGTGCCAGCTGTGGCCAGCTGTGCCAGCCAGCGGCTCCTGCCCCAGGTTTTCAGCCCTCTCCATCTCTCCAGATGTGGCCCAGCTGTCAGCGCTGATCCAGAAGCTGGTGCCTGGCTCCCGGCTGGTGGAGGACATTGGACATGAGGTGCTCTTCATCCTGCCCTACAGTGGGGCCAGGGACGGAGCCTTCGGGGAGCTGTTCTGCGAGCTGGACGCACGCCTGGGGGAACTGGGGGTCTCCAGCTATGGCATCTCCGACACCACCCTGGAAGAGGTACCCAGAGGGGCTGTGGTCAAGGGGCTGCCCGTGACCAGGGGGTTTCCCTCACTGGGCTGTGGGTGCTGGTGTGTGTTTAACACCAGCCCTCCCACACCCCCAGATCTTCCTGAAGGTGGCTGAGGACACAGGGCTGGACAATGATACCACAGGTAAAACCCCTCAGTCCTGGCTGGAGCTGAGCTCTGGGATACAGGGGGGGCTGGGGAGGTGCTCAGCAGCCCAGAGCAGAGGGGTGGGGGTGTCTCCAGCACCCTGTATGTCCCTCCCAGGGCTGGGGGCCTTGCTGTGAGCACCTGTGGATGCAGAGAGGTGTCACAGCCTGCGGCCTCGGTTCTGCCCTGGCATCTTGTCCTCATTTTGTCAGGGACCCTGAAAGGAGCAGCCCCTGGCGAGACAGGGGATGTGGATGTGGCTGATGGAGACCTGGGTAAGGATGGGGAGGTGGGACCCCCGAGCTGCCGCTGAGTGCTCGCCACATCCAGCCCCTGGGCTGGGGCTGGGGCTATGGCACATGTCCATCTGGGCAGCTGTCCATCCAAGCAGGCATCCCTTCAGGCACGTGGCCCTTCAAGCAGGGGGATTCTCAGGGACCCTCGTGCAGCATTGCTACCTCCCAGTTTTGTGGTGTCCCCGGAGCAAAGAGCCGGGATGCGGGTGGGTTTGTGGGAGCCCAACTCTGTGCAGGGGTTGGGATGGGATATGAAATCCCAGGGGGCATATCCAGCCCCCTTATCCTGTGCAGGGGTTGGGATGGGATATGAAATCCCAGGGGGCATATCCAGCCCCCTTATCCTGTGCAGGGGTTGGGATGGGATATGAAATCCCAGGGGGCATATCCAGCCCCCTTATCCTGGAGGGAGAATTGGCAGGGGACAGCCACAGGGGTCTGGGGAGGCTGTGGTGGTTCATGGCACCAGCTCTGCCCTGGGTGGGTGCTGACCCCTGCACGGCTGTAACCCCTCTCTCCTCTCCTTTACATTGAGCCAAAGGAGCCCGGCGAGGTAGGAGCTGGGGGCTGTTTGGGGGGGCTGGGGGCTCCTGCATGCAGCATCCTGTCCCTGCTGGGGTTGGGGGGATGCCCCGGGCAGCACCTTGTCCCCCCGCGCCCCACCTGGCACGAGCCCCTTGCCAGACCCGTCTCTGCCCTGGCAGCGGAGGAGCCCCGGGAGACGGACCTGCTGCGGGGGGCGGCGGGGCAGGCCTGCGGCAGGGTGAGGGGCTGGGCGCTCACCTGCCGCCAGCTCCGCGCTCTCTTCACCAAGAGGATGCTCCACGCCCGGCGCAGCACCCGCGGCTTCTTCGCGCAGGTGGGGCCGCGGGGAGGGCACGGGGCAGGGCACGGGGCAGGGCACAGGGCAGGGTTGGCGCAGAGCCAGTCCTGACCCGCCGGCCTCCTCAGATCGTCCTCCCCGCCGTCTTCGTCTGCGTCGCGCTGCTCTTCAGCCTCATCGTGCCGCCCTTCGGGAAGTACCCGCCCCTGCAGCTCCAGCCTTGGATGTACGGGCAGCAGTTCACCTTTTTCAGGTGTGTCCCCAGCCCTCTGCCCGCCGTGTCCCTCGTCCCCCACTGCCACCAGCTCACTCCTGTGTCTCCCGGCAGCAACGACGCCCCCGGAGACCCCGACACAACCCGGCTGCTGGACGCGCTCCTGGCTGAGCCCGGCTTCGGCACGAAGTGCATGAAGGAAGACGGGAAGACGTGAGTGCCCGCGGGACGGGGGCTGGAAGGGGCAGCCGGGGTTGGCCCCCACCTCGGTGCCCACCTGCCCGCAGAGCAGCTCTGCCACCTGGTGTGATGCCATGGGACCCCCAACCATCCCCGTGGTGGGTCTCGGTGCCCCTGGCTCACACCAGGCTGGTAAGGCGGGTCTCTCTCTCTCTCCCCGGGTGCTCAGGGTGGGGCTGTGCCCACCGGCTTCCCACCCCGATGGCTTCTCAGCCCCCTCAGCCTCCCCATCCCTGCTGGAAGTGCTGTGGCGTGGGAACTGGACACGAGCCGAGCCGTCCCCCCCGTGTCAGTGCAGTGGACCAGGAGCACACAGGATGCTGCCTGAGTGTCCCGAGGGGGCCGGGGGGCTCCCACCACCCCAGGTAACCCCCAGCCCAGCAGGGGCAGCCCCAGGGCTCCGTCACTGCCAGCTGTGGGGGCAGGTGATGCTCTGGGGAGGCCACAGGGCTGGGTGTCCATCCAGCCCATCTGTCCATCCTGCAGGTGCAGAGGGGCACAGGGGACATCCTTCAGAACTTGACAGGAAGGAACATCTCTGACTACCTGGTGAAGACCTACCCCCAGATCATCCGTCAGGAGTGAGTGCTGGGGCTAGGAACACCGGGGACACTGCAGGGACACTGTGGGGACACCAAGGGAACACCCCAGGGACACCTGGGGGAAGGGGACACTGCTGGGAACATGTGGCTGTGTGGGCAGGTGCTGCCCTAATGTCCTCTTGGGGGGTTTCTCTCTTCTCTGTCTCCTCCTTCATTTCTTTCAGGCTGAGGAACAAGAAGTGGGTGAATGAGCAGAGGTGAGCTGGGCAGGGGCTGGGACCTGGCGCAGCCAGGGATGGAGGGAGCCAGGAGATCCTTGGTGGGTTTGGGGAGAGCCTGAGTAGTCCCTGGGCAGAGCCATCACCCAAGTGCCTTCAGCCCTCCACTGTGTGCCCCTCACTCTGGCATCTGGGCAGGTGGAGGGTTGAGTTTGGGCAAGGGTGGCAGTGGGAAATGGGTGGCAGATTTCACAGAATTGTGGAATTGTGGAATCTCCTGGCAGATTTGGGAGCCTCATTTCTCCCACAGGTACGGCGGCTTCTCCCTGGGCGCTGGCAGCTCCCAGGCCCTGCCATCAGCAGAGGAGGTGGATCAGGCGGTGCTGGAGCTCCGGACGCTGCTCAACATCACCCCGGTAGGGCTGAACTCAGACCCTGGCTCAGCTCTGGCGTCCCAGTGCTGGGAGACCCCCCTCACCCCGTGTTCCTGCACCCAGGGCAGCCCCTCGGATCGGCTCCTGGCCAACCTCAGCCGCTTCATCGAGGGTTTGGATGCCCGCAGGAATATCAAGGTGTGCCCATGGCTGGGGGTCCCTCAGGGGTGAGAGCTGGGGGCAGCAGGGATGTGACAGCTGTGTCCCCTCAGGGGGTGGAGCAGCCCAACAAGGACTGAAAGTGGCTGGGGCAGGAGGGGAGCATGAGCCCAGTAGGGTGTGGGGGTACTCCAGGGGCAGTGCCAGGGTGGGTGGGGGGCTCTGAGCTGCCCGGCCCTCCCCATGCTGCAGGTCTGGTTCAACAACAAGGGCTGGCACGCCATGGTCTCCTTCCTCAATGTGGCCAGCAACGGGCTGCTGCGAGCCCGGCTGCCCCCCGGCACTGACCCCGCACGCTTCGGCATCACGGCCACCAACCACCCCCTCAACCTCACCAAGGAGCAGCTCTCCGAGGCCGCCCTGTGAGTGCTGGCGATGGGGGTCCTGCAGCCCCCTCTGGCCCCCACTGAGCTCTTCCCTCCTCGGCAGGATGGCCACCTCTGTGGACGTGCTGGTCTCCATCTGCGTGATCTTCGCCATGTCCTTCGTCCCGGCCAGCTTCGTCGTCTTCCTCATTGAGGAGCGGGTCAGCAAGGCCAAGCACCTTCAGTTCGTCAGCGGGATGAAGCCCATCACCTACTGGCTGGGCAACTTCACCTGGGACATGGTGGGGATGGGGATGGGGATGGGGATGGGGATGGGGATGGGGATGGGGATGGGGACAGGGACTAGTTCCGAGGGGTGTGTTCCCAGCCCTGACCCCTTTCCTGCCTTCTCCATCCCCACAGTGCAACTACTTGGTCCCCGCACTGCTGGTCATCCTCATCTTCCTCTGCTTCCAGCAGGAATCCTACGTGTCCTCGGCCAACCTGCCCTCCCTGGTGCTGCTGCTGCTGCTCTACGGGTGACGGGGCAGCAGAGCCCAGCAGGGGCGAGGGGGATGTGGGGCTGGGGGCAGCTGGGGTGAGGGGGTTGTGGTGTTTGGGAGGGTGGGTGCTGTCTCAAGCCCCCCAGGTTGGGAGATGCACCTCAGCCAGCCCCTGCCTCTCTCCCCTGCAGATGGTCCATCACCCCTCTGATGTATCCAGCCTCCTTCCTCTTCAGCATCCCCAGCACCGCCTACGTGGCCCTGACCTGCATCAACCTCTTCATCGGCATAAACGGCAGCGTGGCCACCTTTGTGCTGGAGCTCTTTGTGGACCAGGTGAGCTTTGGGATGCCCTGGAACCCCCATCCCTTCCCTGCAGGGCCAGTGCCAGCTCCCCCACCCTTCTACTTGTTGCCCCATCAGAACCTCAACGACATCAACCGCATCCTGAAGAAGGTTTTCCTCATCTTCCCCCACTTCTGCTTGGGCCGAGGCCTCATTGACATGGTGAAGAACCAGGCAATGGCTGATGCCTTTGAGAGGTTTGGTGAGTCCAGGGGTGTCAGGGCTGTTCACCCTCCCTAAAGCCCAGCACGAGGGTCTCCCATTCCTACAGCCCATCTCACTGCTTGCAGGGGAAAAGCGCTTCGTGTCCCCCCTCTCCTGGGACCTGGCGGGGAAGAACATGTTTGCTATGGCCATCGAGGGCATCGTCTTCTTCCTCTTCACTCTCCTGCTGCAGTACCACAGCCTCTTCCTGCGCCTGGGGTGAGCACTGGCAGGAGGGTGCCCTGGGGGTGCTCAAGGGGGTGGGCAGCCCTGGATGTGCCCTTCCCACTGTTTCCACAGGCCACGGGCTCTGGAGCTGCCCTCGCTGGGGGACGAGGACCAGGACGTGGCCAGGGAGCGGGTGAGGGTGGGCAGCATCCCCCCGCAGGACCACCTCCTACTGCTGAAGGACCTGACCAAGGTGGGTGCGTGGGGCTGGACCCTCCGGTGTGCTCCAGCCCACCCAGAGCCTCTGGCCCCACTGGCAGTGCCAGGTGGGAGCAGCCAGTGCCACCTCTCCACCATGCAGGTGTACCGGCGCAGGAAGGCTCCGGCCGTGGACCGGCTCTGCGTGGCCATTCCCGCCGGGGAGGTGAGGGGCAGATGGACAGACAGACAGCACGGTGGGCAGGGCCAGGGCTGCCGGTGACCCTGCTCTGCCCCCACAGTGCTTTGGCCTCCTGGGGGTGAACGGTGCTGGGAAAACATCCACCTTCAAGATGCTGACGGGGGACACAGAGGTGACGCTGGGAGAGGCCTGGTTGAAGGGGCACAGGTGGGTGAATGCAGAGGCTCCATGGTTCGGATCCCTCTCCATGTCCCCACAGCTCCTATGCCATCATCTCTGTCCCCAGCCTGTGCTCCTCCTGGCCCTTTGCCCTGCAGCCTGCTTCATCCTCATCCCCGCAAGTGCTTGTCCCTATTCCCACAGTATCCCTGGTGCGTGTCCCCATCCCGCAGCGTGCTCCCCCCTCCCTGCCCCATCCCCACCCGCCCCATCCTGTGCTCGCCTGCCCCCATCCCGTGCCCCCCTGTCCTCCTCCCGCAGCGTGCTCCCCCCTCCCTGCCCCATCCCCACCCGCCCCATCCTGTGCTCGCCTGCCCCCATCCCGTGCCCCCCTGTCCTCCTCCCGCAGCGTGCTCCCCCCTCCCTGCCCCATCCCCACCCGCCCCATCCTGTGCTCGCCTGCCCCCATCCCGTGCCCCCCTGTCCTCCTCCCGCAGCGTGCTCCCCCCTCCCTGCCCCATCCCCACCCGCCCCATCCTGTGCTCGCCTGCCCCCATCCCGTGCCCCCCTGTCCTCCTCCCGCAGCGTGCTCCCCCCTCCCTGCCCCATCCCCACCCGCCCCATCCTGTGCTCGCCTGCCCCCATCCCGTGCCCCCCTGTCCTCCTCCCGCAGCGTGCTCCCCCCTCCCTGCCCCATCCCCACCCGCCCCATCCTGTGCTCGCCTGCCCCCATCCCGTGCCCCCCTGTCCTCCTCCCGCAGCGTGCTCCCCCCTCCCTGCCCCATCCCCACCCGCCCCATCCTGTGCTCGCCTGTCCCCATCCTGCAGTGTGCTCACCGACCTCCAGTCTGTCCACCAGCACATGGGTTACTGTCCCCAGTTTGACGCCATCACAGACCTGCTGACAGGGCGGGAGCACCTGGAGTTCTACAGCCGCCTGCGCGGGGTCCCAGAGGAGGAGACCCCCAGGGTAGGGCCCGTACCCTGTCCCCCCCCAGCCCATGGGGAGCCCCCACCCTCACCCCCTCTGTCTCTCTCAGGTGGCTCAGTGGGGCATCGCCGCGCTGGGGCTGGGCCCGCACGCGGACCGGCCGGCGGGCAAGTACAGCGGGGGCAACAAGCGCAAGCTCTCCACGGCCATCGCCCTCCTCGGCTGCCCCCCCGTCGTCTTCCTGGTGAGGGGGGCAGTGGGAGGCCCCACGGCAGCACCAGGGTCCTGCCCAGGCTGACCCTGGGCCGGGACCGTTGCAGGATGAGCCCACAACGGGGATGGATCCACAAGCCCGGAGGTTCCTGTGGGAGCGCATCCTTGGCGTTATCCGGGACGGCCGGTCCGTGGTGCTCACATCTCACAGGTGAGTCCCCACGTGGGGCCTGCAGCCCCCACAAAGGGGAGCACCCCTCTGCCCCCATAATGCCCCTATAGGGGAAGCCCCCAGAGGGGGGTGTCCCTCTGCCCCGGGCAGCCTCACACGTGCCCCCTCAGCATGGAGGAGTGTGAGGCGCTCTGCACCAGGATGGCCATCATGGTCAACGGCCGCTTCCGCTGCCTGGGCAGCGTCCAGCACCTCAAGAACAGGTACTGGGTCAGGGGGCTCAGGGGGTCTCCTGAGGGTGGTGGCCACGGCCAGCCCTCGCAGCGATGTCCCCTCTCCCCGCAGGTTTGGGGACGGGTACACGGTGGTGGTGCGGGTGGGGGGCCCTGGCCCGGCGGCAGTGCAGGCCCTGTTGCAGCAGCACTTCCCCGGCATCGTGCTGCGGGAGCAGCACGGGGGGCTGCTGCAGTACCACCTGCCCGCCCGTGTCGCCTCCCTGGCCACCGTCTTCAGCCTTCTGGCTGCCCACCGTGGCCCCTGCCACATCGAGGACTACTCCGTGTCCCAGACCACCCTGGACCAGGTGACGGGGGAGGCAGGTGTGAGGGTGCGGTGGCCCTGTCCCATGGTGCTGTCTCTCATTATGCCGTTCCCGCAGGTCTTCGTGCACTTTGCCCAGGAGCAGAGCGATGGGGATGCCGGGGAGATCACAGCCCCAGGGCAGGATGCAGCCCTCAACCCCGGGAGGAGGCTGACCACATTCCTGGAGGACGACAGCTACCAGGAGAGCGCTGTCTGAGTGGGGCGTGGTGTCCCATGGACCCCTCTCCAGACCCCTCCCCAGCTGTCACCGCAGCACGAGCCACAGGGCTTTAGGGTACTGCGGACCCTCGGAGCTGCACAGAGGAGGCCTGGGCACGTCCTGCCCGCTGGCATGGTGTCACCATCCCATGGGACAGTGGGTGCTGGGGAGGGTCGGAGTGCCAGGACAGGGCTGGCCCCGGCTCCCTGTGGTGGGGTGATGCCCTGCGGGGGGCTGAGCTGGATGGGGGGTCTGGGGCTGGCCTTGGAACCCCGCTGCTCCCGAGCTTGCTGTAACAGAGCAATTCAATAAAGACTTGCGGTACTGTCGGGGGGCTCGATCGCCCTCGCCACAGCGCGACGCCAGCGAGGGACCGGGCAGGGGCGCAGCGGGACGGGGGCAGCAGAGCGGCCCTGACACGGGCGAACATCAACCCACAGGGCCGCGCGTGGAGCTCCCCCGACCTCGCGGGGGGCTGGAACACCCCGTGCTGCATCTCGGGGGGGGCAAAAAGGTCCTCCCGGGGAGAGGCTCGCAGACCGTGCCGAGAAAAAAATATGGGACGCTTCACGAATTTGCGTGTCATCCTTGCGCAGGGGCCATGCTAATCTTCTCTGTATCGTTCCAATTTTAGTATATGTGCTGCCGAAGCGAGCACGAATTATCCTGCACCCGCAGCGCTATTTAAAGCTCTCTAACTTGATAATTTTAATGTCAGCGCGAGTGTGTTTTCTCAGGCTCCCTTGCCTTTCTTTACATAATCACCCTCCCAGGTGACGTGTGCTGATTTGTGATTCTAAGTCTTCCCCTTTGTCGAAATTTTTGCCTTTTCGAGGCCCGGAGGTGCCGCCTGCGCGCGATGCATGGCGGGAGATCTTCTTATTTACATGGAGGCGGGGCGGGGCCAGAGAGCGTCCTCCACCGTCCCGTCGTGCCTCGGGCGCGCGTGCGCGCGCACGCGCGGAGCCGCCGCGGCCGGCAGAGGAAAATGGCGGCGGAGCGCTGAGGGACGGAACGGGACCGCGCCGGGACAGCTGAGCCACCCGCCGCGCCTGGGCTGCGTCGCCCCGTCCCGCCCCGCCGAGGGGCCTCCATGGCCTCGGGGACAGTTTGGCAGCCGTATCCCTACTGCGTTTGCTCCGGCCGCGCAGCTCCCGGGCCCTGCTGAGCGCCCAGGCCTGACCCGCTGGGCCTGACCCGCCGCCGCCCCGAGGCGTCTGCGCCGGGCAGGGGCCGGGGAGGGGGACGGAGGCAGCGCCGGCCCCGCGCCCGCGGCCCCTCCGCAGCGCCCGCCCGGCCCCAGCCCGCCCCGTGGAGGAGCAGCAGCCTTTTCGGGCCCAGCCTTCACCAGCCCCGCCGTCAGGATGTCCGAGAACCAGCCGAACGCCAACAACCACCACCCGGCCAACAACGCCGGGGCCGCCGGAGGCAACAACCGGGGCGTCCGCAACCCCAACCTCAACCAGAACCCCCTGATCAACGTGCGCGACCGCCTCTTCCATGCGCTGTTCTTCAAGATGGCAGTGACCTACGCGCGCCTCTTCCCTCCCTCCTTCCGCCGCGTCTTCGAGTTCTTCGTTCTCCTCAAGGTGAGGGGCAGCTCCTCCTGCCAGCCCGCGGCCGGGCTGAGGGCAGGAATTTCTTTAAAAACACAAAAAGTTGTGTCTCCGGAGGTTGTGTTTGGACCACACACACCGAGCTGTCCCCGGAGCTCCCGTGGGCCCCTCCTGTGAGGGAGACATTAGTCTCCATGGTGGTCCCGGTGTTCCATGCATTCTGGAGCTCTTCCAGATCTGTCAGTCAAAAGGAAATTGCTGGGCAGCCAGGCTGGCGCGAGGCAGGAGAGGTTTCAGTTTCTGTTTCCTAGGAATCACACTTTTTGGAGATACTGCCCGTGTGACATACTGGATTGCTGGAGTTTTGCCGGAGTCTTGTCTTTTCTGGAAGCAGTTAAGGCACAGCCCCGTTTTAACCCCGTTTCTTTCAGCAGTGCCAGGGATGTGTCACTGTGCTCTGGGGTGACCTCACCTGCCTGCTGGGTGGTGGGGACCCTCCCAGAGGGGCCTGTCGGTGTCCAGGAGTGACTGCCCATAGGTAGAATCCTGCTCCACGGCTTCCAGGATGGGAAATTAGAGTAAGGAGAAGGGGAGAGCAGCTTGCCAGGCGACAGCAGCACACTCCTCTGTGTTTCTATAATTCAGCAAGAAAACATGCAGCACAGTTTGTCTCATGCTGCACAGATATGTTTTGTACCTTCTCAGGAAGCATTTGGGTTTTCCACATCCCTGTTCCCTCTCCCTGTGTTACATCTGGGACAGCTGGGACAGGGATGGTGCTAACGGTGCGGTGGTCAGGCAGAGTGGCTGCGAGCAGTTTGTGTTGTTTCTCCCTCTGACCACAGCTCTCCCAGAGAAGGAAAAACTTTCTCAGGGCTCTGGTGAGCAGCTTGCAGGGTCAGGGGTCAGCAGCCTGCTCCCAGCTCTCCTCCAGCTGCTGGCAGGAGGGAAGTGGGAGCCCACGTTCCCATCCAGAGCCCTGGAATTGCCCCTGGCTCTGCTGTGGCTCCTGCAAGCAGGGAGGTGGCTCTGCTTTACCCTCCCTCACGGCTCCCTGTGCAGCTCCTCTGCAGGGTGATGTTTACCAGGCTGTTTGTTCGTCTCAAATAGGTCAGGACAGCGGGGCTGGTGAGGACAGAGCAGGGAAGGGAGGTCTGAGCTCAGCAGTGCCGCTCGCTGTGCCAGCCCTGCTCGGAGCTCTGAACTTTGGACATCTCTCTACACTTCAGGGAACGAGGTTTTTTTAGTCCACTCTGCTTTGCTGTGGTTTATGGCTGTTCCTGGGATGGAGGCAGGGCAGGAGGCTGTGGTGCTGTATGCACTCAGCCTCGAGGCCAGCTCACCCTCCCCGAAGCAGGACCTGTTGTTTGGGACAACGGATCTGGCGTGGGTTTGGGTCATCCTGCCCAGGGGTGGGCTGGCTTTGCTTAGGGTTTGCGTTATTCTGCCTTTACAAAGCTGGGCAGGCTTCTCTAGGTTTCAACAGGAAACTCTTTGTGCTGAGGAGGGAAGGGTTGGAAGGCAGGGACACGTTTCCATTTCCTTCAGCATGCCTTGTGGCCTCATCCCGCACTGGTGCTGTGTGTGGTCTGTTTTGGGGATGCTGTTGGTTGCAGAACCTGTGCTTTCAGAAGGCTGTCACCGTCAGCTCTGGTCTCGTGAGCAGGAGCAGTTGGTTCCTGCTGCCTTTGGTGCGTTCCCTGCCGCAACTGCCGAGGTCTGGCTGCTGCGCTGTTCGTGCAGGGAAGCACTGAAGCTCCTGTCCACCTGCCAGTCCGCTCACCCAGATTATTCTGGTGTTTCGTGGGCAAAGAAGAGCTGGTGATAACTGGGGGGGGTCTGACAGTCTCTGCCTTGTCTCCTGCCCTTTAGGCTCTCTTTGTGCTCTTCATCCTGGCCTACATCCACATTGCCTTCTCCCGCTCGCCCATCAACTGCCTGGAGCACGTGCGGGATAAGTGGCCCCGCGACGGCATCTTGCGGGTGGAAATCCAGCGCAACTCCAGCCGGGCCCCCATCTTCCTGCAGTTCTGCGGGGTCGACAAGTTCCCAGGAATGGTGGTTGAGTCCACGACTGAGGAAGAGGAGGAGGAAGAGGAAGAAATGACTGTGGATATGTTTGAAAACAGCTCCATCAAGGTGAGGATGTGCTCCCTGTGTACGCTGGAGAGGGGAGCCTGGGTGATGGGTTGGAGACAAGTCTTGGTTGGAAGTGAAGTCCCCGTGTGATCCCTCGGTCTCCTGGAAACACAGGCAGTTCCTTGGCTGCTCCTGAGTCCCCACATTGCCTCTGGTGTTTTAACACAGAAAGGAATGCTGGAAAAAGTGTCTTTTTGTCGGGAGGGGGAGGCTTTCATGTGGATATGGAGAGCATGGCAGGTGAGAGGTGAAGAGGCTGCTGATGTGGTTTTCCCTACTCTGGTTTTCCAACAGTTTGAGCTGGATATCGAGCCCAAGGTGTTCCTCAAGCCATCCCGGGTGAGCAGCACTGAGCTGCCCCACAACGACAGCCAGGAGTTCTCGTTTAGTGACACAGCCACTAAAGGTATGCAGCCTCTGCGGGAGACTGTGTCCGAGTTTGAGATGCTAGCCCGAGCAGGTAATCACACCTTCACTGCTACCTGTGCTCCTCCTTCCTCCCCTCATCATCCTCCCCACACGTCCCCTCCTGGCTCCTTGGGGCACCTGCACAGTGACATTAATGTCTTCCTGATGTGTTCACCTGGGGTTAATCCTGTCAGTACTAACAGCAGACCCCCAGAGAGCTCTGCCCCAAGGCTGGGGGGAGAGAGGGTTTTGGAGGGAAGCTGGGTTAGAAAATTTGCCGGGCCAAGAGGCTTCGGATCAACCACAGGTGAACGAAGGCTCTTGGCCAGGCAGGTTCCTGCAGTGGTCAGTGTCAGGTATCTCAGGTGAGCCTGAAGCCGCTGTTCTGAGCCATTCACTGTCCCCTGCAATCCACAGGGATCCCCTGACAGCGACATTCCTTCTAGCACGAACAGGGTTTGGGCTGTGTTCTGGGTGCTGAGCCAACACCAGCACTTGGAGCAGCCAATTTGCTGCAATTAATTAATCCTGAAAGCCACCCAGCGGGTTTTGGTGGATTGCGATGCAGCGCTGCTGTTCCACTCAGATGTTCCCTGGCCTTATCCCACCCTTTTCCTGCCTGACCTAAGCTGCTCAGGCCTTGTAAACTCCAGAGGGAGATTTAGAAGCTTTGTGTTATTTAAAATGGAATTCCACTGTGGAGAACTTCTGTTTCTAGTGGTTAAGGTAGGAAATCTACTAAGGAATATTTATCTTGAAATGGAGATTTGGACTTGGATTCTTTGTCTTTTTTCACAAAATTGGCAAAAAGTTTGTCTCTTTCACCACACTGTTGTTCCTGTGAAGGCTGGAATTCTTTGCTCTGCAGACACACTGGGATTGTGACTGTGCAGCAGAATGAGACTGGACATTGTCCTGTTCTTTGGTCTTGCAGTGGATTTGCTTGATGCTCATCCAGAGCTCATTAGTCCTGAATTAAAGGTCGTTAAGACCAGAGAGCAGTAAATGTTTTTGGTGCAGGACCTTTATTGCTGGTGCCGGGGTTATGAGAAGAGTCACGTTGTGCAGGGCTGGGGCACTGGTGGGAAGTCCCTTGTTTTGCTGAATGCCTGGTTGGAAAGGATCCAGAAAAGGAGAGGGAGAGAACAGGCTGTTTCCCAGATTAGTTAAAAAATTCGCATCTTTAAGTCAGTCCCAAATACCTGATTTTACCCTTTTTTCCAGGTTTCCTGTCTTCTAAGTGCACCAAATTTGATGTTTAGTCAGAATATTTTACCATGAAAAAATATTTTATTATGCAAAGGAAGTAATTGTTGATATTTAAACCCTTGATTTCCTTTTGAGCTTAAAACTGTTTATAATGGAAACAAAAGACAAAACCAACAGCCCAGCTTGTGTTTGCTGCCCAGTAAGGGGATCAGGGGATCTCTGTCAGTGCTGGGTCAGGTGTGTCTCTGTTCAGTTCTCGTGTCCCTTTAACTGTCGCTGTGGTGCCGGGAGCTGCCTGACAGCTGCCTCCCCCCTCCTGGAGATACACCCTGGCAGTCTGAAAGAGCAGGGATTAAATTGCTTGGCTCTGGCTTAGCGGGAGGTTTTGTCCTTTCAGAGATGATGTAGCAAAAAAGCGTCTCTTTGGAACCTTTCTTGGGAAAAAAAAAATAACCAACAAACTGGGGAAGCTTCAGGCACCACCAGTTTTTGGGAAGACTGTAATTGCTGCTGCCTTCAGTTCTGACTTGTAATTGCAGCAGTGACCTCAGTCCCCTGGGAAGTGCAGGGCTCTTGCCTCTGGAGCGTTTGCTTGGTGTTCAGCAGGTGTAAAGTGGATTTTCCTGCTGGTTCCCAAACAACGTGGGAAGCAGAAATTGAACAGAGCAAGAACAAGTGGGTCTGGGCTTGCCGGGCAAAAATGTGGGCAGGTCCTGGGCAGAGCTTGGAACTGCTGCCCTGAAGCTTTCCCAGAAGTCTCACATTAAGGACTAATGTCAAGGGAATGGGCTGTAATTCCAAGGAGTTTTATTGATTTTATTATTTAATTGGTTGAGAGAAGCCTGGAGCCCACATTTGCAACCAGTTCCCTTTTCAAGAATGTGATGGCAGGGAGGGAGGGAAGCCAGAGGGGCTGTTTCTTTGTGGTGGCTGTTTGCAGATGTGGGTGTTGAGTCTCCCTGTGTCTCTCTCGCAGTGTGGCCGCAGGAAGAGTACATTGTGGAATACTCTCTGGAATACGGCTTCCTGCGCCTGTCCCAGAGCACGCGGCAGCGCCTCAGCATCCCCGTCATGGTGGTGACCCTGGGTGAGTGGGAGGCAGCCCGGGCAGGGCAGGGGGCTCAGGGGTGGGTACCTGCAGTGCAGAGACCTCCACACTGTCTCTGGGAACTCCTTCTGAAGCCGATGGCGCTCACTTCCCACGCGGGAGAGCTGCTGTGTGCAGCCCGTCTGCCTTTAGTAGGTCACAGCTTTCCAGGAGGAGCCTTCTGAAATGGTGGAGCCTGGTTCGGTGAGCCCTGATGTCATGCCCAGCACGGTTTTCCCACATGGAGCAGGGAAGAGCTCTCTCCCTGGCTGAAGGCACTGGAGCTCTGGGCTCAGTGTGGAGCAGTAGGGTTAGAGCCTCGTGGCCAGAGCAGCTGTGCAGGTGTTGGGGACGGTGCTCGCAGATCTGTCACACTGCGTGTGCTGCTCTGCCCCTGTGAGCACCAGCAGATCATTTCCCTGAACAGTGTTCTCTTCTCCTGGCATTTGTTCCATTAAAAGCTGTCCAAGTCAGGAACACAGCCTCAGACCTTCTGTGCCTGTGAACCTCTGTATCTGTTAATGCAGCAATCAGAGCGGAGCTCTCACTTCTTCCCACTCAAGCTGAAGCAGAGCTGGGTGTGGGTTAAGCAGTTTTCCTGTGCAGTAATGGGCAGTCGGGATGAGCCCAGGAGATAGGCCAAGCCTAGAGGGCAAATTCCCTTTGTGTCTGTGCCAGCAGAGTGTGACAGCCCTGACAGTCCTTAAGGCCCGACTGCCATCAGCACTTTAATGTGGCTGGGTCTGTTAGGGAGTGGCATTTTCCCTCCCAGTCCTGCCAAGTTTGGTTTTACTGCCCCTAGTCTTCGTGGAGCTCTGCTGGCACAAGTGTCCCTTACCTCGTGCCTTTGTGGCTCCAGGTGTGAACAGTGTGAAAGGGTTTTTGTGTTCTTTCTAGATCCTACCAGGGATCAGTGCTTTGGGGACAGGTTCAGCCGCCTGCTGCTGGACGAGTTCCTGGGCTACGATGATATCCTGATGTCGAGTGTCAAAGCTTTAGCTGAAAACGAGGAAAACAAAGGTAAGGCCTGGAGGAGTCTCAGCAGCGGCTGCTCAGAGCAGTGGGTGTTTGTTCTGTGGGTGCCTGACTCTCATCTTCTGACTATTGATTAATCTGTAATGCAGGGAGCAGCTCCCTGTGTTATTGTCAAGGACAAAATGAGAGAGGCAGGAGGGGAGAGGTGTCTGCAAATGTGATTTCCTCCCGCCTCACCGCCCTGCATGACAATGAGTGCTGCCCTGAGGATTTGCTCCAAACCCTGTTTCTTTAGCAGGCACTGGAGCCTGGTTCTTAGTGTGTGGCTTAATCACACTGAGCCTGTGTTTGTGCTTTTTGTCCAGGTTTCCTTCGCAACGTGGTGTCCGGGGAGCACTATCGCTTCGTCAGCATGTGGATGGCCAGGACGTCCTACCTGGCAGCCTTTGTCATCATGGTCATCTTTGTAAGTCACCGTGAGCTGGGCAGTGCCTGGACTCAGCCTGGAGCTGGGCAGCGAGTGGCTGGTGTTACAGCAGAGCTCTCATCTGCTTTTGAAGTGTCATTGGTGGAGCATGAGGCCCTCCTCTGGGGCATTTTTAAATTTGTTTGGGGTGTTTTTTTAAAGTTCCTAAAGTCCACCAGTGAAATGAACAGAACAGCTGACCTAGAATGCAGTGTTGTTTTCGCTGTCAAAAGGGAGCTGCTGTTAATTTCTAAGTGTCCTTAAAACACTCCAGCTGTCAGCACAGAGTGCAGACGTTTATCCTCTGAGACTTTTAAGAACAGCCCAGACTGATTTGCTAGGAGTGATCAAGATAAAGCAAGTGATGATGTGTGAGATGAGGTGTTCTCAGATACACATCGGACAAGATCCCAAGCGATAACTACCCCGTGTTTGTTGTCTTGGGTGGCTGTGGGTGACTGTCTCTTTGTGTGTGGCTGTCCCACCCGCTGGGGCAGGTCCGTGCACAATCACCCTGTGGGCACTGAGGAGGAACTGAGTGCAGGGCGGTGCTGGGAGCTGCAGGAGGAGCGGGATGGAGGACAGGAGAATCCCTGCTCCCAGCACTGTGGGTTGGCGTGGCCCCAGCACAAACATTCAGGATCGGTCCCTTTACAAACAAATCCCTTACTGTCTGTTCCCCTGCAGCAGCACAGAGATTAATTGCTGTTTGTGAAGCCCTAATTACTCTTTGGGAAATGGCTCTGCAGAGCTCCAGCTAATGAACGTGGGATGTGCAAGCCCAGGCTCGCCTGGGCCTCTGCCGCAGTGCGATTCCGAGTGACTCCCCGCACCCGTGGGGCTCTAATCTGCCTCCCCTTCTCTCTCCTGTTCCAGACTCTCTCTGTCTCGATGCTGCTGCGCTACTCACACCATCAGATCTTTGTCTTCATTGGTAAGGACTGGCTGAGGGGTTTGGGTTGTGCTGGGCATCATGCCTGCTCCAGCACAGGGTGTCGTAGAGTAACAGCAGGTTTGAGTTGGAAGGACCTTGAGGATCATTAGTTCAAATTTAGAGGGGTCCTACCTGTAGCTGCACAGGGAATACTTCCTCCTGCTCCCAGTCTCTGCTCTTGCCAGAGCTGTTCTCTGTCCTGAGAAGTATTGGCTGGGGAGAGAGGATGTGGCTGCACTGAGCAGGCCAGTACCGTGGGGTGGAGGCTTCTGTGGCCCTTCATCCTCCCTGTGCCACAGCGTGTTTTCCCTCTTGCAGTTGACCTGTTACAGATGCTGGAGATGAACATGACCATTGCGTTCCCCGCTGCTCCGCTCCTCACTGTCATCCTGGCTCTGGTCGGTAAGGACTTGCCTCGCTGCTTGTCTGCAGCACGTCCCTCTGGGATCTGTGGGAAGTCTAATTCCCTGTTCCGAGCTTGCCGCAGCAGGTGTTTACTGTGGCTGCTCATCACAAGGCAGAAGGCTCTGGAATTTGATGGCACAGTGAGCTCCATTGTCCTTCTGGGTCCCCTGGAAAAGCAGCAGTTTGTTGGGAAATCCCAGAATCCAAAGCTTTGTCTGTCCCTGGAGCTCATTGCAGACTCGCACTCTGTGGCCACGTTGCCTTTGTACAATTTCAATTTAAAAAGCAGCAAAACCCCCTGAAATGTGCGCGGGGGGAGGCAGCTGATCCCTGGGACATTGCAGGTGGAATATTCTTGGCCGTAGCTGCTGCCATAAGCAGAGCCCAGTTACCTGCCCTGGGCAGGTGCAGTCACAGCCCTGTTCTGAGGTGACAGAGGACCCCTTCCCATGCCCTGCCACGTGCTGATGTCCCCTCTGTCCCCAGGTATGGAGGCCATAATGTCCGAGTTCTTCAATGACACCACAACCGCGTTCTACATCATCCTCATCGTGTGGCTGGCGGACCAGTACGACGCGATCTGCTGCCACACCAACACCAGCAAGAGGCACTGGCTCAGGTAAGGGCTGGCTGTGGCCGCATCCCCTCTGCCTGCCTTCCTTCAGCTGCTCTGAATCCTGCCCAGCACCCCCAGGCACAACGGCCTCCACTCCTAACGGTATTATCTGGTTCCTTGGGAGCTGACCCATGCATCACAGGGTCCAAAGTGCAATTTCTCTGCTTTGGGTTTGGGTCTGGATTTTGGAATCACCTTGATGTTCTCTGGCCTCTTGTTTTGCCCTGTTCATGGACAAGCAACTCTGATTACTTGTTAATGAGTCTATCACCCTGTGCAAAGTGCCCCATGTCAGGCTGGTGTTGGGAGGAGAAGGGAGCTCACTTTTTTCCTGATCTTTCCAGATTCTTCTACTTGTACCACTTTGCCTTCTATGCCTACCACTACCGCTTCAACGGGCAGTACAGCAGCCTGGCACTTGTCACCTCCTGGCTCTTCATCCAGGTGAGTCCCTGCAGGGCTGCTGCACCTTGGGAGGCTTTGTCAAACTTCCTCTTAAGCTAGGGTGGAGGAGGGATCCTTATTCCATTAAGAGATGGAATTAAGCCTGGTTTGGAAATGAAGCAGCAGAACGAGGCTTTGGAAGAGGAGATGTTTGGATTGCTGCCTCCAGTCCAGCCATGGAGCTGACAGTAACCTGATGCCTCATGGGTGTTGGGAAGGATTTCTGTCCTGTCCTTCTGGAATAAATCTCAGTGAGGGTCTGCCTCGCAGAGGAGCTGTTCAGGTCTATGCAGTGAGGGTGCTGGCAGAACCAGCTCCAAGCTGATGTCTCCAGTATCCTGGATGAAGGGTACCTTTTGGGTGTCTCTGGTTGTTGACCTGCTGCAGGGTGGGGACAGGGAATAGAGGATGGGCCAGAGGAATGCTGTCATCCTTCTTTTCCCAGCCTTTGAAAGGGAAGAGGGGTCGTACTCTGTTGCCAGTCTTCAGAGAGAAACTATAAAGCAGCTTGCAGTAGTCAGAGTAGAAAGGATAAATCTTTCCAAACTTGCTGCTAAACCTTCTGGCTGTCAGAGCAGCTGGATTCTCCAGGAGAAGGGTGGTTTTCTTGGGATCTGGTGGCCTGTGACCCAGGCCCAGGGTGACTCCTTTCCCTTTTCCTCCACCAGCACTCGATGATTTACTTCTTCCACCACTACGAGCTGCCAGCCATCCTGCAGCAGATCCGGATCCAGGAGATGCTGCTGCAGAACCAGCAGGTCGGGCAGGGCACCCAGACCACGCTGCAGGACAACCTCAACAACAACACCACGGCCGCCCCAGTTGAGGCTGGGGGCCGCCGAGCCCCTCTGGCCACCGGGGCCCCCGGGGAGGGCAGCAGTCCGGCCGCCCTGACCCCCGGCGAGGCCTCCAGCGTCATCGCTGCCGCCGCCGCCTCCGTGGGCAGTGACCTGAACTGGGTGGCCGAGACGGCCGCCATCGTGACAGAGGCCTCGTTTCTGTCTGACCTGAGCACGACCCTCCTGGAGCCCACCGTGGTGCACGAAGCCGTGGCCAACGGGACCCCTCAGGAGGCGGCCACGGCCTCCGGGTTGGTCGCCCGCATCAGGGTCAGCAGCGACCACCCGGAGACGGCCGTGGGCTCCATCACCATCGAGGTCACCTCAACATCCGTGGTGGCCGCAGCAGATGCTCCCCCCACTGCTGGGGCTGCACCCCTTGCCCTGCTGCAGGAGGGGGTGGTCCCCAGCCCCTCCCTTCCCAAGCAGACTGAGGCTTTCGAGGGCTCAGACAGCCGAGCAAAACCCAGTGGCAAGAACTGCATGGGCAGCAGCATCGTGGCAGAACCCCTGCCAGCCTCGGGGGGGGACAGTGACCAGGACAGAGGTTTGGAGGACCGGGGGGAGAGCAGCCCCTGCCCAGCACCAGCAGAGAGAACGCCCAGCTCGGAGCCAAGCTCCAGGAACCTGTCCTGAGCCCCGTTGCTGTCACTCTGGACTGCCGGGAAGGCATTTGGATTTTGTTTGTTATTATTTCTCACTTCACCATCATCCTTAACCCATGGATCCCTCTGAGCAGAGCCGGAGCAGCTGGGACAGAGCAGGGCTGTGGTGCCCTCCCTCCCTGGGAAAGGCGAGGGGGGCTGTGGGAAGGATGTGGGGGTTTGGTCCCCTGGCCCACGTGGCTCTGGGGTTCCTCCAGCCACCTGTTCCCACCCTGCCCTGCTCGTGCCCTGGCTTTTCCTTGTCCCCAGTCCCTGGCTTTGCCCCTGCAGCTGTGTTTGCAGTCCAGGTGCTGATCCCAGGTGGGAGCTGACCTGGGACAGGCCACAGGTGTGGCAGCTTTGTGGTTAGAGTAGGAGTGGATAGAACATGCAGAGAGTGTCCAGCCCCCGTGGGAGAGCCACAGAGGCAATTCCTGGTCACCTTTCCTGCTCCTGAGGGGAGGGGGAGCTTTTACCTTCCCCAGGCTCAAGGTCTGCCCGGGACAGGGCACAACCAAAGCAGAAGCTGCAGTTCAGATCCCTTTTTTCTGTCCTTGAACTTCCCTTGGTGGGTGGGTTGGGAGGTGGAAGGTGCTGTGTCCAGGTGGGAGCTGCCATCCCAGGAGCCATGAGTGGTGCTTGGAGGGAGCTGTGCTGCAGTGGGTGTGGGGCGAGGGCAGCAGCTCTGTCCTGCACAGCTCTGCCCTGGGTGAGGCAGCTGCTTTCCAGTGCCTTGTCCCTCCTGCGGGACATGTCTGTGTTTAGGATCAGCCCCATCCCAGAGGAGGGAGTGGCTCCTCATGCCTGGCCTGTTGCATGATCTGATTTAGCAAAGAACCAAAACACTAAAGCCAAGACATTTCAGCTGGTTTTCCCCGTTTCCCTGGCAGTGGAGGTGAGGCTGGCAGAGCTCAGCCTCTGCCAAGAGGCTGAGCTGAGGGGGCTGCCTGCAGAGGGGCCAGATCCATGCCGGGATGTGCTGGAAGGAAGGTTTGTGCAGGGAGGTGGAGCAGAGTGAGGTGGGATGAAGCTCGGGGAGAACCATGGTGGGACAGGGCAGCGACAGGAGGTGACACATGGACGCTTAGCTCTTGGGGACAGCTGGGTCCCTGCACAGGTGTCCCCAGGTTCAGCACTGTCCCCCTACGGCTGAGCAGTGTCTGGAGTCCCTCTGCCTCGGAGGGCTCCGTGTGTTTCAGTGTTCCCTTGTCCACACGGGGGGCTCAGAGCCCCCTCTTCACCCCTCTGCCTTTCCCACCTCGGTGCCCCCTTTTTGTTTTTCCCTTTTGCCTGGGGCAGCCGCGGTGCTGCTCCAGGGCAGGGGGGACCCTGCTGTGACCAGCAGGTCAACTCTTGCTGCTGCCAGCACTCCTGAGAAGGGGCCTTGTGGCCAACTGGCTCCCAGCCTTTGGAGCGCCGGGAATGACCGTAGGCTTCTCAGAGGAGTGGGTGGGAGGGGAAGGGGGGACACCAAACCAAATGATTTGATGAATGAAGAGTAGAGTTCATTCTATTTAATTAATGTACAAAATGTGTTTGTATATAATAATAAATATTATCTCTTAACAGCTCTTGTGGCGCTGCCCCATGTGCTGCCCACGGCTGTGCCGGGCTGACGTGTGGGAGTCCTGGGAGCACGGGAGGGGCAGCGAGGTGAATGCTCATCCCTGGGGGTGCCTCCTCCTGCTGCCCTGGGGTGTCACCATGTGTCCCCTTGCAGTGTGCAGGGGCGGTGGCAGGGCAGAGGGCCGAGCACCAGCCCTGTCCCGGCCATGCTCGGTGGTGCTGGGCAGCCTCCGTGCCAGGGGAGGGGCTGCAGGGCTCCGCTTCCTTGCACAGCCGCCTGCAGTGGGGTGGGGAGCCCTGAGCCGCAGCCCGTCCCGCTCCCTGTGCAGCGTCTCCGTCCCTCACCCTCCGCCCGAGGAAGGCTCCGGTTCTGCTTTGCGGTGGCTCTGGGATCAGCCCGCCTTTGCCCCCCTGGAGCTGCCTCTCCAGAGGCAGGTGCCGGTCTCGGCCTGTCCTCCTGCCCCATCCATGTGGGAGCTTCCTCTGCCTCCTCCTCCTAATCGCTGCCGTCCTGCGGCGGGGCTGAGCTGGGCCTGCGGAGGAGAGAGGCGAAGGGTTACTCTCAGCCAGCCCTGGCTGCATTTGGGGAAGAGGAAAAGCAGACTTCGTCTTCCTTCATCATCTTTATTTAAGTGGTATAAAACCAGAGCGGGGACGCGGGGCTGACCTTTGTCCGGGCACTGCGGGGACCTCTCACCCCAATTCAACCCCCCAAAAAGAACCTCCCGGCCCTTCAAACCCCCGCTGCAAGCAGGAGGGACGGGAGGAAGACACAAAGGCCCCAGAGCTGCGGCAGCCCCAGGACATCCCCCCTCCCTTTTTCCTTCCACTCCCTCTCTGAGCCGGAGGAGCGAGTGGCCCGCCCTGCCCCGCCCCTGTCCTGGGATGTTTTGGGGGGTCCCTGCCCCCCACCTCACCTCTCCTCCCGGCCTTCCCCGGTGGCCAGCGGGGCGGGCAGCGGCCGGCCGTCCTTGGCGGTGCCCAGCACGGACACCAGCTCGCTCTTCCTCAGCAGCGCCGCGCGCAGCTGGTTCCGCATCTCCTGGATCTTCTCCTCCAGCTCCCGGAGCTCGTTCTCACCGGCCGCTCTGTCCAGGGGCTGCGGCGGCCGCCCGTTCCCGGGGTGCCACGGGGACCCCTCGGCCTCGGTGGGGGCTTTGTCCAGCTGGAAGCGCACCCGCCGCGCCTCCTTCCGCAGGGCGCTCCAGGGCTGTGCTGCCGCCGGTGCCGACCTCGGCTGGGGCTCGCACCTGTGTGGGGAGGGTGGAAGGGCTGAATTTGGATCTGGCTGCTGTGGGATCCCTCTGCAGCCCCCCAGAACTCTGGATGTCCACAGGGAGGAGGAAGAGAGTGGGACAGGCTCCCAATTCCAGCTATACCTCTGCTCCAACTTCCCCTGCTGGCTCTTCCGCTCCTCCGTGCCCATGTTCAGAGCCCGATGGATTTTCTGTGGGGAACAAGGGAAGAGTGAGTTGGGGGGTGATGGTCTGGGGCTAACAGACCAGGGGTTAATTGGAGGGTAATGGTCTGGGGGTGATGTTTCGGGGGTTGGTGGTCCGGGACTGGAGGAGGGCAGAGGTGGTGCAATTTAAGAGGGAGCAGTGACATGGAGTCAGGTGTCTTTGGGGTGCTGTGTGAGCCCCTTTCCCCTGGTCTCACCTGGCTCGTGTGCAGCCAGTAGTTGAATTTCTTCTTGCGCCGGATGCGGGGCAGGACGAGGTGGTAGAAGACGTGCTCGCCCAGCGAGGTGAGCAGGGAGCCGCTCAGCCCGATGCACAGCAGCACGAACAGCCCCGAGAAGTGGTAGATGCCCATCTGCAGGGTCTGCGGACAGCAGGGGGTGTGGGCTGGGCTGCGGGGGGTTTCAGACCCCAGATCCCCCCGCGGCCGAGGGGCCAGCGCACCTCAGTGACGGCGAAGACGCGTTTGCCGCAGGGCACCATCTTGTACCACTTGTCGTGCAGGAGGTCGATGAATCCCGAGGACTTGTAGCGGCTGATGAACTCAGAGACGTTGGAGGTCAGCGGTGAGTTCTGAGGGAGGCCGATGCCATAGCCTGGCCCCGGTGAGGGGGGCAGAGAGGGGCAGTGCTAGGACAGGGGGTACAGCCCCCAGGGTGCAGCCCCCAGCGCCCACCACGGAGGGGGCACCTCCCCACCCCGCGTGGTTGTGGTAGGGCAGGACCCCAGCCCGATCACACACACACACACACACACACACAGCAGAACCCCCTTCCCACCACAGCCCCCCCAAACCTTCGATGGCGAAGGGTTTGCCCACAGTGAGCAGTTTGCAGTCGGAGTCGATGGAGACCTCGTAGTCCAGCAGAGACTTGTCCATGATGAAGGCGTTGAGCTTGGCGGGCTCCGTCCTGCAGCAGCATGGGGACATGCTCAGGGAGGGGCTGCTCCCCCCTTCCCCAGCATCCCCCCAGCCTGACACCCCTCCCAGAGGTGGGGGGCTCATGTGTGCGTTGAGTGGGGGGTACACAGGCTCCAGGACTGGGGCAAAAGATGCCCTGGGAGGGGTAAATGGAGGGAGGGACCCCCCCATGCTCTCCCTGCCCCTCACTTGAGCATGGTGACGCCGTCGGGGGTGGTGGGGACGTTGTAGCGCCGCATGTGCTCATGCATTTCGGGGAAGCTCTTCTTGATGTACTCCTCAGCACTGCTCTCCCACACTGTGCCGAAGCGGAAGCCCTGTGAGGGGTGATGGAGCTGGAAGGAGGCACCAGAGCATCAGCACCCTGGCCCCAGGAATGTGTCCCCACTCCCTGGGGATGTGTCCCCAACCCTGAGTGCCACACAGGGTGTCTGGGCAGCCCCAGATGTGCAGCAGCTCTTGGGGGTGTCTGGGAAAGAGTCTCCCCAAGAGCAGCCTCAGCACAAACTCAGCCCACTTCCCCCTGCCCTGGAGCTGAGGCTGGGATTAAACACCAGTGGGACACACACACAAAGCTTTCTGCAGGTCTCAAAGACACCCCCACTCTTAGGAGGGGCCAAGATGCAGGACTGGGGCTGGAGAGACCCTTCACACTCATCCCAGCAGGGAAGACAAAGAAGGACAGGACCCCCTCACCCCCTTCCCTGGCCTTCAGCCCTGTCTCAGCCCACTGAAGCAGCTGGACACTCGCCCACCTTTGGGTCATGGATGCCCGAGAGCTCCTCGAAGGTCTTGTCCCCCACCATGACAGCTGCCAGGTTGGCCGTGTAGCTGGAGAGCACCAGGAGGCAGAAGATGGCCCAGAGGTTCATGAGGAAGCGGCCGGTGCAGCACTTGGGCGTCTTGCTGGAGACAGTGCGCCCAAAGAGGATGGCGTAGCAGAGGTTGAGGGCTGAGGAGTAGGAGAAGATCTTCATGCGGTTGCGGCCGTGGGGGGTCATTCCATAGGGGCTCTTCCACTCGTAGAGGGTGAGGAAGAGTGCGGTCATGTGCAGCGCCACGAAGATGCCCACCCACATGGTCCAGTGCAGGGGCCACATGAAGGCCCCGATGGGCGACGCCGTGTCCTTGGTCCTCACCAGGATGCCCAGGCTGGTGGAGAAGAAGGGGCTGGTGAAGTCGATGACTTTGCTCCGCGCCGAGTTGATGCTGAAGGAGGTGACGGCCATGTGGGCCGTGCCACTGAGCAGGTCCCCCACCAGTCCCGTCCAGCGCCCGTTCTTCCAGGCCCCGTATTTCCCATCGCCCACGATGTAGAGCTCGAAATCAAAGGCCATGTCCTCGGCCAGCTTCTCCAGCAGGTCAATGCAGTACCCGTAGCAGCACTTCTTGTACGCTCGTGGCACTGAGCCGTTGCCAATCTTCTCAAAGAGGGCGTCCAGCACGGCCGAGTCGTTCGTGCCGGGGTCCAGGCAGAGCTGCCCGGCCGGGCAGTTCCCTTCCTCATCCACGTCCCTGGTGAAGACGAAGGGGTGCTCCACCAACGTCACCACCCGCAGCCGTGTGCGGGCCCCCTCGGCCGCCTCGCTGGGGCTCTTGCGCTGCCGCTGGGTCTGCCACACGCCCTCCTCCAGCTCCAGCCTGCCGTGGCTCCAGGTGCCCACTGTCACCCAGGTGGGGACACCCTGCGAGTCCCTACGCAGACTCCAGACGCGGAACTGCTGCTCCGGCCTCACCAGCGCCGTGTTCTGCGCGCGCACCAGCCCCGTCTGGCCGTGGAAGGACGTGTTGGCCAGGAACCTGCCAAGGAAAGGGTTTCACAGCTCCGGTGTTCCAGGTCAGCTGGGACCAAGGGATGAGGCTGGGAGCGGGACGTGCCCGACTCGGGCAGGGACAAGGTCAAGGAGGAGCAGCAGCATCCGGCCCCGCTGCGCTGCCCCGCAGCTCGCTGTGCTGCCAGGGCCAAGTGTTATTAATATTTATAGAGTGACCATGCTCAGGCGGCGTTAAGGAGATCTGAAGTGACATGTCCCCCCCTGTGCAGCACTAACCATGTCCTGAGGGGCTGAGCCCCATGGTGGTGGCTGCACACACTGGGGACAGCACTGCACTGAGCCCAGTGGTCCCCTGGGTCTGGGGCAGAGCCCTCGCATGCACCCCAATACCACAGACCCAGGATGGGGGAAAAGAGGCACCCCCAGCACCCCCTTACCGGGCAAGGAAGAGCCCCGGGGACTCGCTGTCTGCCCGGTGCCTCTCATTGCAGTTGCCTGTGGTCTGCAGCAGTGTGGGGTCGGGGCGGCCGCGGGCGGCGTGGGCAATGGCCTGGGACACCAGTCCCACCATGTCCTGCACGAAGAGCTCCAGCGGTGGCCGGCTGACCTCCCCGAAGGCCAGCAGCCCTGGGGGCAGGTCCTCGGTCTGCAGCTCGCTAGCGCTGAGCGGGAAGCCCAGCATCCAGTGGAATTCCTGCGGTGGCAGCCCCAACTCCTCGGCTGCCTGGAAGATGAGCCGAGCACGGTGCAGGTCACAGCCCAGCACCAGCACTGGGCTGGAGAGGGTCCTGACACGGTCCCTGTGCTGCCGCAGGTAGTGGGTGGCCCTGGGCTCATCCAGGTAGCCCAGGTCCAGGACAGTGCGGAGGAAGAGCTGGGAACGTTGGGCCCAGAGGTCGAGGAAGCCATCGATGTCCCAGGGGTGGCAAAGCACCAGGCTGGCCTCTTGCCAGTCGTTTGCCTGCAGGACGCTCACCAGCACATCCACCAGCATCTCCGGTGAGCTCTGCCGGTCCATGTGGAAGTGGAAGGGGCTCTGCCAACACACATGGGGTTGTGGCTGTGCCCCTGCCAGTGGGAAGAGCCCAGAGGCAGCACCAGACGTGGGCCCACCCGCCCTGGGGTCATCCCACACTCCCTGCCCATCCCCTGCCCAGTTCCCGTCCGGGATCCACTGCCAGGACACATCCCAGAGCCCTTCTGGAGACAGAATGGAGTGGAGACTGGGGCTGAGGGCTGCAGAGCTTCCAGAGGAACCAGGGAACTTACCTTGGAGCGGGAACTGGAACTGGGTCTGGGATAGAGCCGGGCAAGGGGCCAGGAGAGAGCTGAGATGGGAGCTGGGATACAGCCAGGATAGGGCTGGAATGAGGGCCAAGAGGGGGCTGGAATAGAGCTGTGATGGGAGACAGAGAGAGCCAGGATGGGGCCCGGGATGAGGCTAGGGTAGAGGCAGGATGGAAGTGGGAATGACGATGGGATGGCGCCGGGGTGGGAGAGACGACAGGGAGAAGAGAGCCGAGATGGAGCCCAGAGGTAGTCGGGATGCAGCAAGGATGAGTGGTTAGAATGGATTCGGAATTGGAGCTGAAATCGGAGCCGGGATCAGGATCGGAGGCAGGAGTGAGCTGGGAGGAGGATCCGCCGAACAGAGCCGGTATGGAGTCGAGACGGGGATCGGGACAGAGCTGGTATAGATCCGGGACGGGAATCAGGACAGGAGCACGGACGGAGCCGGGACGGGAGCAAGGACGGAGCCGGCGAGCGGGGACGGGAGCGGGGACGGGAGCGGGGACGGGAGCGGGGACGGGAGCTGCCGTCCCCGTGCGGTGCCGGCGCTGCGGGTCTCACCTGCGCTCGGAAAGGCAGCGGCCAGCGGGTGTTCAGGATGCTGACGAAGGGAACCTGGAGGGCGGCGGCGAGGAAGTCGAGCTGGAGCAGCTCCCGGCGGGAGCGGGGCAGCGCCAGGACGGCGGCCACGCCGCGCCCCGCCAGCGCTCCGCACAGCCACCGCGCCAGCGAGCCGGGGTCCCGCGCCGCGG
>VWPU01008890.1:0-15019 GCA_013398955.1 Callaeas wilsoni
TGGGTGATACTGGGTGATACTGGTGCTCCCTGCTTGCAAAACTTTTGCAGCCGCACCAGGCAGGAAAGGTCTCTGCTGTGGGGCCCTGGAGAGCAGAGCTGAGGGCAGTGGAGATCCCAAAGCCCGGGAGTGAAAATTAATGATGAGCATTTCAGAAAAGACTCACCAAATACCAAAATCAAATGATGGAGGGAGGAGAAGAAATTTGGGAATCACGGAATCCTGGAATGGTTTGGGTTGGGAGGGATTTTAAATCCCACCCAGTGCCACCCCTGCCGTGGGCAGGGACACCTCCCACAATCCCAGGTTGCTCCAAACCATGTCCAGCCTGGCCTTGGACACTTCCAGGGATCCAGGGGCAGCCGGAATTCCATCCCAGCCCCTCCCCACCCTCACAGGGAGGAATTTCTCCGTAATATCCCATCTAACCCTCCCCTCCTTCAGCTTCGGGCCATTCCCCCTTATCCTACAGCTGCTTTTAAGAGGTCTGAGCCTCCAGCCCGCGGGTGGGGCTGGACGTTCTCCACACACAGAGACCCAAACCGCTCGATTTTAGGAATTCCCGCTGCCGCAGGGCCGAGAGGAGCCGCTGTTGCGGGTGTCGAGCGCCAGGTGCCAGCACGAGATCGGCGCGGGCAGGAGCAGCCCGAGCTGCGGCAGAGGATGCTCTGCGCACCGGGAACAGCCCGGAGCGGGGCTGGCAAAGCCCCGGCCCAGCCCGGCGTGCTGGGGAGCCACGGGCTGGTTCCCTGCCAGAGCACCGGCGGAGGGATGGCAACAGCTCCATGGATGCCCGGGGAAAAGGGCAGTTCGCAGGCAGCGAGCGGTGCTTCAGCTCCGGAAGGGATCGCAGAAGTCTCTGCTTGCCTCTCAGGTTTCTGCAGCCAACAGCAGGAGCGAGCAGAGGTTTCATCTTCTCCTGCGGCACGGGGACACGAGGTGGGATGGGAAATCATCCCGTCCTCCCGTGCAGGGACACAAAGTGCACCTGCAGAGTCCTGCTCTGTCACGGTGCTTTGGGGCTGAGGGCGCCGAGCACAACCCCAATACCCTCACTTTCCCCAGCCTTTAGCGGTGGCTGAAGTTTTAGGAGTGACTAAGCACTGGGTTTTTAAACCCCAAACCTCCCTGCCCTGGGACAAACCCCCTCTGCAGGCTCCCCTCCGGACCCGGCCCCGCCTCGGTGTGAGGATGACATACACGAATATTTATTGATATTTTTTAGTAAAATCGCCCATTCTGAGTCACTGTGGGAGCCCAGGAGGCACTGGGAGGGGGCACTGGGAGGGGGCACTGGGAGGGGGCACTGGGAGGGGGCACTGCCAGCCGGGTGAGGCGTCACTCACTCCACAGGTCTGAACTGGGAACCCACTCACGGAACTGGGAGCGACTGGGAGCCACTGCCTTGCACAGAACAGAGGGAACGGTGGCTCTGAAAGTGTCACTGTGACAAGCAGGGACTTTCTCCTGAAGGGAGGCAGCTCTTGCTGTTCGCAGCCCCCCGCCAGCACTAATTAGTTACCCCCCATCCAGCCAGACCCAGCACGCTGTTCCCACCCCTCCGCTCCCAGGGAATGCAGGTCCCTGCAGGAGCTGGATGTGGCTCTCTCCAAGGAGAATTCCTGGCAAAGCCCGGTTCCTGAGGCTCAGGAGGGCTGGGCTGACGTCAGCTCGCTGTTGCCAGGCATTCAGAGCTGTACCCGCTGCCTGGAGCAAGGAATCGACCGAGCAAGCAAAAGAAAATGGAATTAACTTGCTGGCAACTTGTAACTCGCTGTAGTGGGTAAGGAAAAGCTTCTCTGTGTCTTCCTATTTGTTGGGAATTTAATTATGGAGTTTAGTGTAGATATGGGAGAGGAGCAGCTCGTCAATACCCTGCCCCAGTAATTCAGCCCAAATAAGAGTTATCTCTAACACAGCAGCCTGATTTCACCAAAGCTGCAGAGAAAGGCAGGAAGGCTTGTTCATATCATTGCTTTCCTAATCAAAGTCTGGTCAGTGTAAGACAAAGTGCCTGACCCAGCAGCAGCTTTCAGGGTGGAGGATTACGCTCTGTGAGATTCCAGATCCAGGCACATTCCTCAATAAGCCTGAGAGGTGAGAGAAGTAGAGAGAGGAGAGCCTCCAGCCTGGAACATTAACTCAGGCTTCAGACGTGAATTAAAAACATGCTACTTAAGAAATGGGAAAAAAACTGCAGAAAAAGCATGGAGCCTTTTGTGCTAAGAGAAAATAAGCACATTTCCTCCATCAATCCCTAACTACTGATCCAAAGTGTGCACTGGAAAGCCAAGGAGAGCGGAGGAGCTCAGCGGCTGTAAATCAGCCCCACTCTCTGCCTGCTCTGACACCTCTTCTCCTCTGAACGTTCCTCACAAGACACAAATCCATCATTTGCAGCCCAGCTCTGACTCAGTTCAGGGCCGTGACTCAGCTCCCAGTGAGCCGGGCCGGGCTCAGGCACATCAATGGATGGATTCAGGGCAGGGAGGCAGAGCAGAGCAGAGCTGTCGTTTGATGATCCCCAGCCCTGTGAACATGGAAGGGTTTTGTTCAGCACTGCAGGAACAGACTGAGCTCCTGGGGAGGTTCGTGATCCGCTTTGCCTAGACTGAGGAACTCTGTCCTTTCTTCTACGGCAGAAAAGGAAAATTCAGAGAGCCTTATCTGTCCTGTGGCTGCTTCCAGGCTTCACTGACTTGGGAACTGTCAGTGCCAATAGTGATTAGAAAACCCACTGTGGGGAAAAATGCTCCACTGAAGTGCCCACTCCAGCAGGGATGTGCTGCAAACGCTCAGAGCTGTCTGCTAACATGGGTTTAATTTCATCTATAAGCATTCCAGTCTTATTAACAGCACTGCTGTGGTAGTACACCACCGTTAGCCAGTATAAAACATTCCACGTTTTGTCCAACAGGAATCAAGGGCTGAAAAAAGACCCAACTGCTGGAGATGGTGCAAGTCAGCAAAGCTCTGCTGATGGGAAGAGAACAGCAAGGGTTTATATTTATCTATCACCTGAGCCCTGAACCCCGGGCATTGCTCCCTTCCCAGAGCGCAGCAGAAGGAATGCAGGACAAGCCCGAATCACCTTGAGTGGCAGAGAAAAAAAGCCAAGCAGCACAGAGAGTGCTGGCAGAGCCAGTCCACTTGAGACTCGGGAGTGAATACCTAAAAATGTCCCAGCTCCCTGTTTACGTCAGTGCTGGCACTCTTGCATCTGACATTACATAAGTTCAGTGCATCCCTAGGATGTGTCATTGTCTCGCCCATCAGAGCTTTAAAACTGCCACGATTTAAGGCTGCACCTTCCCTCTTTTTCTGTTTCAATTTGGATTTCAGGGGCCAACAGAATAATCTCTTTCCAGCTCTTTCTCTGGATGCAAACCCCAGCCCAGCAGCCCCACGTTGGCTCTCAGGCCACCCCTGCACGTTTCTGCTGAGCAACCTGCCCAGGCTCTGCCTGGGGGGAGACGGTCATGCTCAGGAATGAAGCACCTGGCGCTTTTTTGGGTCTAAATATATTAATATTAAAATGCACTGCCGGCACGCTGGCTGGGCTGAGATGGCAGCAGCTTGGTCCAGGTGTGTCCCACACAAAGGAAGGACGCCCCGGGGCACCTTGGTGCCTTGCTTGCCATCCTTCCAGCCCGTGCGGTGGAGGGCATGGAGCCCAGCGTGCCTGGGGCTTTTGGATAGCCCAGGCGCGGCCAGAAATGAGTTGCGCGGAGGTGGCTCTCGGCCGGTGATCCAAGGGTTTATTGTAGCAGCACCCTCATATGGTCCGGAAGCCGAAGAGAGCAAGGCACAGTAATCAGGGCTTTATAAAGGATGCAGGGAAGGGGGCGGGGTGACACCACAGGGCCCCATAGGAAGAGGAGAAAGGTGGGACAGGCCAGGACACCTTCCCTTAGGGGACACAAGAGGTGTCTGTCAACTGTAGACAGAACCACCCCTCAGGAATCCTAGGAATCCAAAGGTAGAAGCCATCTTCACAGAATGGGGGTTTCACTCCTTGGTACCAGCCCACCAAACCTCTGTTTCTGGGCCCTGTGGCCCCCCGGTTGGTTCCTTCACCACAACATCTAAACTGTGCTGCAGGATCTACATCTGCCGTGTCAACTCCTGAATTGTTGTTTCTGGCATTTCAGTCACCACATTTAAGCTGAGAATGTGGCTAAATCACTTTCTAACAGCTAATTCGCAATTGGGTTTAAGGCTCTGGAAGAATCCATGCTGTAAATCCCCACTCCAAGCCTTGCTAGTGCTGTTCCAGGGTTATTTTAGTTCTGGTCCCACACAGATCGCTGCATTCCCGGGAAGGAGCGGCTGGCAGCGTGCGGCAGGGCTGGTTCCTGGCTGGGGAGCTGGCACTTGGTGGCACCAGAGCTCGTCCGAGGGAAGGGGAGCGCGGATGAATCAGCAGCATTTCACCGGCGATGCTCGCTGGGGTCTGGAACGCTTTGCTCTGTCTCACCCCTCCCCGAGCTCCCAGGCGTTGCTCCGCAGTTCCTCTGGAAATGTCAGCGCTGTCTAACCCTGAGTGAAATGTCTCTGCTTCCTGCAGCCCCCTCTGAGGTCTCCGCGGGCCTTCAGAATTGTGAATTTTCACAGCATGGGAGGGAACGGAACAACCCCTCCCTGTTCCAGTGCCAAAAGTACAGCGAGCGCTTCACGGGCAGGCAGCGCCGACTCCTGCCCTCCCCTAATTGCGGGGATTGATCCTAAAATCAGCCCTTGCCAGGAGCAGGGAGGCTTTATCTGAATCCCACACATCCTGCAGGAGCTCGTGCATACCCATGAGCCCGAGACGTGAACGTGTGAGAACGTGCACGCTGCTATTAAAGCAGCAACTAAATTATAGTTTTATTGTGGTTAAGTGTCACTCTCGGATGTAGGTTAAAAAAAAAAAAATCTCCAGCTTCTCAGAAGGAAGATCAAGTCTCAGATGCATATTGTGATCAAAACCTCAATTAAAAAAGGATGAGATTTGGAGCAGCGAGTGCAGCTGGTGACATTGGGATTGTTCTGAGAGCAGCGCTCTGTGTCTGAGCAGCAAGGAATTACAAGGTGTGCTGAGGAAACGTCTCTAAAAATAACTGCAAACACCGTCTACCAAGTTCAGAATAAACAAATTCCCCAGGACTTTAATATGGTATTTCTGTCACAGATGGCTGTTCTTTTATAGGGAGAACAAGCCCCCAGGAGACTGGGGAAAGCTCTGGATCACCAAACCATCCCATGGAAAGCTTTGGATCACCAACCCTCACAGCAGCAGTGGCTGCCCAGCCCAGCCCAGCTGCCACTGCAGTTCTGAGGGCAGAATGTACGATTTCAAAATAATTCCTCTCTTAATCCTCTAAAAGCTGCTTCTCAGAATTTTTAGAAGCCAGCGCTTTTCATAACCACACATCAAATGAGTTCAAGGGACTGTTAAAAATCCAAAGGAACCTCAGCAGCCCAGTAATCTCCTTGGAAGGGCCAAATCCAGCAGACTCTGCAGAAAATGTTTGATGACCATGTGAAGTTCTAGCAGGGCGAGACGCTGTGGGTGCTGAAATCTCTGCCTGGCTCCTTCTTGTGCCCAGCAGCGCCTTTTAACTCCCTAAAGCACAGGCTCAGGGGCAGCTTCCCTGGGCTGGGTGTTGGCAGAGCTGAGGGATGTGCTGGGGGAAGTTTCCCCCCCCTTCACGGGCTGATTTTTATTTCCCATCAAGGCCCAGAGAAACTCTGAGTGTGACGCCAGCTGCAATTGCCATTAGCTAAGGAGGGTTAATGAGGCAGCAGAGCCCTCACTGCAGCAGAGACTGCAGCAAGTGCCTGGGCACACCCAGTTAAAGATGCAGCACATCCATCCCCGCTGCCCTTCAGCTTCGCTCCATCCCCTTGCTGCAATGCTGGCGTCAGACCCAGAGCTTAACCCTTTTCGGGGCAAAATGCCTCAGAAAAAAAGCAGAAAACTTGCAGGGTTTGAGCCAGAAACTCCAGGCAGGAGTGATCTGTGCTCACCATAACTGCCCCTTTCCTCTGAACAAAGTTTCAGTAGGTATTTATGTGGGTGTGCGCATGGAAAGGACATTTTTGTTTGTTGTTTTTCTCTCCTTGCTGCAGACAGCAGGGTTTGAAATGCCTGCCTGGGAACCCGAGTTCCTGGATCCTCACTGCAAGGCTCCACTACACGGCAGGAATGACTCTGCAATTTTCCCAAGCCCGGCTGGTTTATCTGGTAAACTGAGGCACAGGCTCCACACTAATTCTCTCACAGGCTTTGATTTTCGTGAAAAATCAGCCATTTGTAAATTCAGCTCTGCTTCAGAAAAGGCTTTTGGCCAGAAGGGTGAAGGAAAAGTGGAACTTTGCTGAAGTTAATCAGAGAAACAGCTCCTAAAGGAATGTCTTTGACTTTTAATTTCACAGCTGACCTGAATTTCCTTCCAGGATAAGAATCTGTGTCAGATCACCAAATAAATCCATCTATTCACACAGATATTTTACTTAGATTGCTGCTCTTCCTTGGATAGAGCCCAGTGCAAGGATCTGAGGAAACCTGGACAGGATATTTTGCAGTCCCCTGCTCCTGATCCGTCACTGGTGTGCAGGAGGGCTGCCACAGACATTAAATTAGAGCAGTCCCAGAGACCAGAACCGATCTGGATCTGGGAAGAGCCGGAGCAGCATCCTCCTCACTAGCTCGGGAGAGCGTCGCGCAGGGAAAGAGTGTAGACCGCGGCGGTCGCCGGATCAGTAGAAAAAAAAGGAAGAGCCGGAGCAGCATCCTCCTCACTAGCTCGGGAGAGCGTCGCGCAGGGAAAGAGTGTAGACCGCGGCGGTCGCCGGATCAGTAGAAAAAAAAGGAAGAGCCGGAGCAGCATCCTCCTCACTGCCCTGTGAAGGGCTGCCCCAGACATTTAGAGCAATCCCAGAGACCAGAACCGATGTGGATTTGGGAAGAGCCGGAGCAGCATCCTCCTCACTGCCCTGTGAAGGCCAGCCACAGACATTAAATTAGTGCAATCCCAGAGATCAGAACCGATCTGGATCTGGGAAGAGCCGGAGCAGCATCCTCCTCACTGCCCTGTGAAGGGCAGCCCGGTTCCGGCGCGGCGGGGAAGCGCTGGGTTTATCAATGCCTCTGCAGCAGGGACGGGAGGATGCACTGCAGAGGCACAGCCCGGAGCCCCGCTGCTCGCTGCCTGCCCGCCTGAGGGGAGGGGAAAGCGGGGGAAAGGCAGGGCAGGTGGAGGGAGGACGTGAAAGAGCCCCGGTGAGAGGGGGAAGGAGCCGAGCAGACGCCCCGGGAAGGTGCAGGAGGGACCCTGAGCCCTCCGGCACGGGCGGCTCCGGAGCCGGCTGCAGGGAAGAACGCTCTGCTGTGCTACAGCAGCTCCCGCAGCTCCGGCTGCACAAGTCAAAAGCTCCCGGGGTTTCGCTCGGGTGTTTTGGCCCCGCGGCTGCCGCTGCTGAGCCGGGCTGGAGCGCAGGGGGCTGGGGCTGCTGCAGGAGCCACCGCGGAGCAACCGTGGGAACGCTCCCAGACTCTGCCCTCTGCCCCCTCAGGTGAGACCTCACCTGCAGAGCTGCCCCAGCCCCGGGGCCCGGCACAGGAAGGAGCTGGAGCTGCTGGACAGAGGCACCAGGATGAGCAGAGGGATGGAGGAGCTCTGCTGGGAGAGCTGGGATTGTCCAGCTTTGGGGTGACCTCACTGTGGCCTTGCAGTACCTGAAGGAGCAAACAAAACAAGAAAAAATCCCAAAGAAACTTCAGGGCATGATGTAATTTGATTTAAAATGGGAACTGGATGAGGTCAGGATCCTGAGGTGGCTGGAAGAGGAAGCGTGGGGCACGTAGGACAAGGATGAAACGGAGCGTGGTAGAGAAAGAGTGAATTTGCACTGCAGAAAATAAATCATCTTTGCTGGGAGTCTTTTGGAGAGGAATAAAGGACATTTAAAGAACAGTGGGGGAGAAAAAAGGCAGGGAGAGGAGGAGAAGCAGGCATTAAAAGCAGTTCTGTCCAGCAGAGCAGAGCGGGTTGGTGTAGTGCCACACGGGGTACACGGGGTCGGTTGTTCGCTGCTGTCTGTGTCATGTTCTGCTGTCACCGGTGGTCTCCAGACAGCTCAGGCACTGGCACTGCGCCGCCGTGCCGAGCCAGGCTGGGCAGAAACGCTCCCGGGAAGGATAAAAGGCAAACCCCATCCTGGATCTCTCCTTACCCAACACCCTGCGGTTAAAATAGGAGGAAAAGAAGCAGGATTTGGCCCTTGGTACCAAAAATTTCATTTGTTTAGGAGGGTTCTTATATTGCAAGAAATTCCTCCCTGTGAGGGTGGGGAGGGGCTGGGATGGAATTCCCAGGGCAGCCGGGGCTGTCCCTGGATCCCTGGAAGGGTCCGAGGCCAGGCTGGAGCAGCCTGGGACAGTGGGAGGGGTCCCTGCCATGGCAGGGGCGGGATGGGATGATCCAAACCATTCCTGGATTCCATAATCCTTGAGTTCTCCTGGAACGTTTTATACCTTTACTTGCAGCGTTCCTGTGGTCCAGGGTCTGATATTCCCTTCCTTAATCCCAGGATCTATCAAAAACCAGGCTGCAATTCAATGTGCACTGGAATTTGATGGCTCCAAGCAGTCATGGATGGGAACAGGAATTAGCAGCAGCCTGGTAAGGAAGAGCCAACGCCCTCTTCCTCCAAAGCTTTACCTTGCATATTCGTGATCCCCCTGTGATTAAAATAAAGATTCCTCAGCTGCAGACTCAGCATTCTCCCCCTGCCACTGTTTTGCGTTTCAAAAGAAGGAATTTGTTATAAACGGGAAAGAGGGACCTGGAGGAGGCATCAGCTGTGGAACAGGGTGAGGGCACTGGAGTTTGGAGAAAAAAGGCTCCCTGAGCTGAAAGGAGGTGTTAAATAAACAGATATTCAAGTTGGTTTAGTGTCTGTGGAGCCCAGGCATGGCTGTTAGTGATTTAAAAGCACTTGGCATAAACCCCCAAGAGTTTCTGTTCTTCTCCGCCCCTCCCACTGGAGATGGGGGTGCACAGGCGTGTCCCCGTTCCACAGAAAACCCCTGCCGGCTTGAGAAAGCAGGAGCAAAAACATTCTCCTGAACTGGGTGGAATTGTAACAGACTCAGGCAGGTTTGTGTCCCTGATTAAAGGCGGGTCCCTAATTATAAATGTGGAGAATTCAAGAGTCCCAATTTCTTCGGCTGCTTTAGGATGTAGGGATTCATTAGGGCACGCTGTGGATAGAGATGGAGAGAAGAACTTGATGGGTGAGATCACAGCGCTGGAGATGTTTTCCTGAATGGAATTATGTGGAATTTCCTCTATTAATATGTGGGATTTAAGGAGGGACAGTAATTAGTGGATAACTGGGAATAACCTCCAGGTTCAGATTGCTCTTCCTCACCGCTTTGTGTCGGTTTGGGCAAATCTTCTTCCATTCTTTACTCACCTCATAAATTCTCAATATCTCAGGGGGAATCGGTGCTTGTAGAGTTCTCCTCCAAAGCTTCCACAAACCTGGATATTTCATTCGCAGCTTTTTAATATCATCTTTCCACTGGGATTAATATTATTGATGTGTCCAAATGTCACGTATGAGAATGGAGGTGAGTGACAGAAGAGAGGCTGGCCGGCAAAAATAAAATGCACATTTTTGCACATCAAATGGGAGGAAATAAATCCTGGTCGTGGCCGGTAGGAGATCCCCTGAATTTCTCAGCTCCATCACGGCTGCGCCTCCTCAACACCAAGGGTGCCTCCAGGATGGGAATCAGGCAAAATAACGGGAGCTAATTGCGTTCCAAATTTAGTCACCGTGTGCAGGAATATTGATCAGTGAAGGCAGGGCTGGAGCAGCTTTCCCGACGGAAAAAAGAGGCTCGCTGGGGTTTAGCCCTAAAGCAGGAAAGCAGAATGGGAGCTACAGAACAGCTCTGAAAAGCAAAGCAAGGTCAGGGGGCTGAAACACTCCAAGAAAAAGCATTTTCGGGAAAATGTGTCATCAAATTGCTGGAATACGGTAAAAAAGCCAGAATTATCAAAAAAAACTCAATAAATCTGGATTATATTCTCAGTTTTTGGGGGTAAAGATGAATTAGAGGAGCCTCAGTACACTTTGATTGTATTTTGCTCTCTGGGCTGGAATATCGTTCTACCAGTAAAAAGAAATCTGAATTCTCTAAAAAAAAATCTCAAGAAATCTGGATTTTATTCCCAATTTTTGAGAGGGAAGGATTAATTAGAGCAGCCTCAGAAGAGTTTATGCTCTCTGGACAGGAAGGGACTGTGTGGGGGAAGAGGACACCTGAGGGATTTTTTGCCAGGTGTGGAGCTGCCACTGCAGGGCACCAAATGTGCCCTCCCTCCCTGGGGCGGTGCCAGGAGCCCGGGCAGGGCTGGCGCCTCTGCCCCTCTCCAGGACAGCAGCAAAACTGTGCCCTAACAGCACTGCCCAGCATCCTGCACTTATCCTGCTCCTGCCAGCCCGTGCCACGATTCCTGCTGGGTACAAAGGTGCCAGATCAGCCCCTTTACATTCAGGGTGAGCCCAAGCCCAGCGGGATCCTCCTGCTCGGCCGCTGCCGGGGCTGCAATCAGGAGTATCCATCACATCTCACATCTGCCCCTCGCCCAGCCCCGCCCGTGGTGCCCAGGAATAATGGATGTGCTGACCCTTTAAGCCTCTTCCTTCTGGGATAAGCACAAATGGGGGATGTGCCTTTGTTCATCATCCATCTCCCCCCGTGGCCAAGGCTGAGGTCAGCAAATGGCGCTTGCTAACGGTGCCTCCCTCCCCCCGTTCCTCACGGGCAGATAATTTAATAGAGCTGATGTCTATATCCTCTAATAAATTGAATTAAAAACGTTGCAGCAGCTGCACGTGGAACAGAATCTCCAGGCTCTCCAGCGGTAATTTATTACTTTATTCCTGGTTGTTCTGGGCAGGTGCATCACAAAGCGGTGCAGATTTGGGGCAGAGGACGAGATCGCCCCTGCCTTACACCAGAACCAGGTATAAACCCAGAGAAATCACAAACCTGGGCTCTGTGAGGTGCAGCTGGGCAGCTTTTTGTCCTCTCTCGTTTTTTATTGGAGCCATTATTTCCATTCCACGAGAACTGGGGATTTCTGGGGTAACGGTGGGGCTGAATTCAGGTCCCTGCCCTGCTGTGGACGCTCTCAGGAAATCACCTCAGGACATCTCTGGTGCTGCTCCTAAAACTGCTCATGCCCGGATTTTCTGAACAGGTGAGGATTTGCTCTTGTGCCAAAGCTGTAAAACTGCCTCTCCAGGGAGGGCCTGATCCGGAGAAATAAATCCCCGTGACACCAACCTTGGGACCAAGTTCTTGCCCTTGCTCTGACACCTCGAAACTGCCAGGGATTTTATTTTAAAATAAAACAGCCCTGAGCGAGGCACAGGTAATGGCAGAAGTGTCATTTCCATAACAGAGATGCCCTTAAACATTGATAAATGAGTGCTCTTTAACATTCTGATAGTCAGGCCCTAACTCTGTATTTCAGTCCGTGCTCCCTCCTTCCCAGCACAGTAATTAACCAATTAACTCATTAATAATCATTCCATTAATAAACTCGCCATTGATAACCTGTACCACAAAACACCTCGAGAGAATAAAAAGCTTTTTCTAAACTGGGCTGATAAAGGCTGGAATAAACACGGCCCACTCCACCTCCTGCTGCCCATCAAGGGAATGCTCGGGGGTTTCCCTGGGATCCATCTGCAGCTCCCCAGCCCAAAGCCCGGTTTGGTGTGCCCCTGGGAGGATTTCAGCCCCTAGCCCAAAGTCCAGTTTGGTCTGTCCCTGGGAGGATTTCAGCCCCTAGCCCAAAGCCCAGTTTGGTCTGTCCCTGGGAGGATTTTACCCCCCAGCCCAAAGCCCGGGTTGGTGTGTCCCTGGGAGGATTTTGCTCCCCAGCCCAAAGCCCGGTTTGAGGTGTCCCTGGGAGGATTTCAGCCCCCAGCCCAAAGCCCNCGGTTTGGTCTGTCCCTGGGAGGATTTTGCTCCTCAGCCCAAAGCCCGGTTTGGTGTGTCCCTGGCAGGATTTCAGCCCCCAGCCCAAAGCCCGGTTTGGTCTGTCCCTGGGAGGATTTCAGCCCCCAGCCCAAAGCCCAGGTTGGTGTGTCCCTGGGAAGATTTTACCCTGGAGCCCACCCTCCCAGGTCCCCCTGTGAAGCAGCGGCTGCAGCAGGGGCTCAGATGGCAGAGCTGCATCCCGGTTATCCCTGGCAGGAAAGCCAATTCCGTGCCTCGCTGTGTAAATGACTCCTTTAACAGGCTGCAGCTGCATGTCTGGTGTAATAAGGAGCTGTCATTCTGCACACGATCACTCCAAAGGCTGGCACAGGGCAGGACAGGCTCAGCAATTCCCATCTGGGAAGATACAGCTGGATTCTGCAGCGGGATCAATAATCGAAACCATCAACATGAGGCACTAAGAGAAACGTCCCCATTTGGGGTTCGTTTGCAGGGGTCTAATTTTGGAGCAGCTCGTGAGGAGCCAGTGGGTGCCTGTGGGGTTTTTAACGAGCAAATGCACCAGGAACATCCTTGGAAACCATTGCCAGAGCCACTGAAATGATCTTAACTCGATATTTAGCAGGGATAATCCAAATGTCCTCTGAAGCTGATTTGTGTTTGCGATGCATCTTGAGGTCTGCAGAGGAAAACCTCCGGAGTAAGACAACGCTTCCCTCTGTTATTGCCATCTACAGAAACACCCACTGAAATCAAATCACTGGGAAAACCTCGATATTTCCTCTCCTCTTCATTTTCCTCCACCCTTCAATTCTATTTCTTTGATGAACTCTTACATTTCGGGAGCCTGGGTTTTAATGCTCCTGGGAATGAGCTGCTCCCAGAGAAGGCTCGGAGGGATCAGCTCCAGATGTTCCAGAGGAGTTTGTCAGCCCCGGAGCCTTTGCTGAGGAGTGTGGGAGGAAGGCAGAGACACAGAGCAGGGGAGGGCTGCACCTTCCCACACACTCCTTGGTAATTTGATCAATCCCCTTCAGGCTGCTCGGATGAAATCCTGCTGCACCTGGTGTCACACAGACAGTTCTGTCTGGAGAAACAGCTCGATGGAAATTACAGGGCTGGAGAAAAAGGATTTCCTAATTCCAAGCCCCCACTGCAGCTCTGAACTCCGGTGTTCCCCCTCCACCACTGCATTCGCCCCCAACCTCTCTTAAATCAAACACGGATTTAAGAGAGGGAGCAATGAGCACGTGAGCAGATTCCAAGGAAAAAGGAAAAGGTTTTTCCTGCACCTCACCAGCAGCTCGTGAAAAGCTGGGATTTCAGAGCTCAGGAAGAAATTTATGAGTTCTGTCTTTGTAGAAAATTCTGGAAGTCGTGTTCCCAAAGGAGTCAGGAGTTGGACTGGGTGAGATTTAGAGCCAAGGATGACAGGTGAGATTTGGATTTGTGGCCACCAAACTGAGATAAAAGCCAAAATAAAACAGTTACAAATGCCAGGAGCAGGGACCAGGATTTTTCATGCGTTTTTCTGTGGTGCCCTGCTGTTCCCATGGATATTTTCATTTCTGTGGGGAGATTTCAGGCCAGGAATTGTTATTGAGGCAGATTCATTGTGAGACTACCCAGAACTGGCCGTGGCTTGTCCTGAAATGGAGAAGAAACTGGATTTGAATGGTTTGTCAAATGGTAAAATGTTTCTTTTTGCATCTATTTAAGCATTTTACAATTATTTACAGTGTGATCACCATGGAAGGAAAAAACACCATAAAAACGAAAGGTATTACATACAGAGTTTTCTAAACAGTAAATGGGGTCAAATACTCCAGAAAGGATAAAAAAGTTAATATATAAACTTCAGTTGACTCTATAAATCTGCAAGTGGTCTGGGAAAAATTGTGCATTGTCATTTAATTAAAAACTTTGTCCTAAGGAAACAAGACATGACTGTGCAACAATTCTCACCATTAATATGTTTCAAAATAAAACATGGGAAGGCAAAAGAGATTCCAACACAAAAGTTAGGCTTGTTTTTTTTCCTTTTTAATATTATGCATAAAGGTTCTGGACAAATGAAAGCAGGATTTTATAAACAGAGCTGGAAGCAATGAACGATCCACAGAATCCCAGGCTGGTTTGGGTTGGAAGGGAGCTTAAATCCCTCGGATTTAGGGACCTCATTCGGGCCCCTGCCATGGGCAGGAACCTTCCCCTGGACCAGGCTGCTCCACCCAGCCCGGCCTCGCTGCATCCTTCCCCTTCCCCTTTTCCCCACAGCTGCATTGGGCAGCTTCTGAGAGCTTTCCCGAGCTCTTTTTCAGGAGCCCCAGAGGAAAAAGAGGTTAAAGGATCTTGTGCAGCAGGCAGCGCAAAGCAGCAGCAGAGAGCTTTTTATTGCTGCCAATTCCTGCAAGAAATGAAAAAAAACCAAGTTTCCCCCAGCTCAGCCCTTCTTCCAACAAATGCCAATGATGGAGAATCGCTGCTGACTCATTCAGTGCCCGGGAGGGCTCCTTTAAAGAAGAAAATTGCTGCAGCATTCTCTGTGCATCAAAGATTATTGCTGCTCTCCAGAGGAACGGGGAGATCCATTACCAAAGGAGAAAGGATTCAGCCGCACCTCACGGCAGCTGAAGCCGTAGATCTTTATTTTAAAGCAATGATTCCTTTTGATTGGGACTCGGGAAGGGGCGGGGGGGAACGAGAGAGGAAGAGAGAAAAGAGAAATAAAAGTCGGGCTGTGGGAGAAGCATGAGCTGTCTCCGTCCTCTTCACTGCGGGAAAGGCTGGGAAGCTCGGGCGGAGGAGCTGCGGGAGTGACTCAGCATCCATCCTCCTCCTCCTGCGGCAAAACGGGGCCGTGGCACAGCTCCTGCCCTTCTCCAGCGGCAATCCCTGCGGGAGAGACCCCGCGACCCCTCCCATGGCAGCTGCTCCGCCCCTGCCCCAAAATCTCCCTGCCAAAACCAGCGCGCTCCAAAGCCACCCAAAACCACGGAGCCTCTTCCC
>VWPU01008892.1:0-18182 GCA_013398955.1 Callaeas wilsoni
GCTGCGCGTCCCCGCGGTGTAGCGGTGTCCCGGACCCCGCGGCGGTGCAGGTCCCGTCTGGCAGCACCTCGGGAGGGCCCGGCCCCTGCCGGTGTGTCCCGCTCCTCCCCTGGGTCACAGCAGACCCGCGGGTGCCCGTGGGCCGAGCCCGTCGTGACAACCCCGCCACCGCCCCCGCCCCCGCCGAGCAGAGCCCGAGCCCCAGCCCTGCCTGCTCGGAGGGAGATTTTCCGCCCCCGGTTTCCCAGCTCATCCCCTTAACCTTATGGCAGCCTCAGGGCTCAGCTCTGGTTCCCGTCTCGGAAGGAAGGAGAGCCCGGGCGGATCGGGCTCCCCCGGGCCACGCCAGCCCCAGGCGGTGTCAGCCCGGCGAGACCCTGGACCCCATCCCTCCCTGAGAAACGCCTTGGGAATGCGTGCCAATGCTCCCCAGCGCTGCTAGACAGAGACCGCGTCCCTCCTGCATAAACTCCCTCGGGCTGCCTGCCAGCGCTTCCCAGCGCGGTCACTGGCCGGGTGGGAGAGGCGGCAAGCGTGGCACATCCCGGAAGGGAAATGGGTATAATTCACTTGGCATTTTCCAAGTGGCGAGGTGGGCTGGCCGGAACCGAAGGGCCCTGGTGATGGGGCAGGCAGGCACCCACCGTACTGCGGGCTGCGGCTGGCAGAGGCTTGCTGCCAGACTGGGAGTGGATGTGCTGAGATGCCATGGACGTGTACTGGGTCTCTGGTGTGGGCAGCATTTCCATCCGTGACTTGGATATACCCGTGTCACACCATGTCCCATGCTACATGGGCTGGTCTGGATTCAGGAGGGTTTGAACAGTAAAAGTTAAATCAGCAAAACCAGATATTTCAGACTGTGCACAAAGATCTGTCCTGGCACAGGGTGCCTGTGTATGTGATGCAGGGGATTCAGATGGCACACGCCAGACAGGAGCCACCACTTGGGATAAACCTCAGGAAGTGTTTGGAGAGCGTGACCTGTAAGGGACAGAGGGACTGGAATCCTTTTAGAGAAGAGAAAGGGAAGTTTCACACTTGTTAACACGTGCACATATCTCTCAGGTCTGCCCTGCTGCAAGGGAAGTTCAGCCTTTCCCACTTTTCTCCCTGTAGATGAGAAGTAAGGGAGCCTTAGTGGAGATACTGGAGACAAAACTCCTCAACAGCAGGTCTGGTGGTACAGGGGCAGTTTTTGTGAGGAGCTGTCTGAGCCTCCTCAGGGCAGAGGGGGAAGATGTCAGAGGAAGAGTTGTAGCTCATCTGACCTGGATCTTCAGTTGTACTTGATCTGCACTGAGAGGGGTTGGGGGTATGGATTAGCTGCCCCCTTGAGCTGCCTTTTAGCCCTCAGGATTTAAGAAATAACGTAGTAATTGCTCCATAATGTTATAAAGCCTGGCTTTGGCTGGCAGCCTTGCTTGGCACCCTTCGTATAACTTGATCTTTTAAACAAACCTCCAAATGTCACAAGTGAGCGCATGAGGCAAGGCTGGCTGTCCCCTTGCTTGCTTTGCAGAGCCCACAGTAAGCTGAAAGCTGCAAAATAAGCCTGGAAGTGGGCAAGAACCCCAATCCATCTCGGCTCCTGGAAAGAGGGTAAGGCCTGGAGAATCCCGTGTAGCTTGCAGTGGCTTTGTTGTTTGTCCTAAAAGGTGTGTAGCTGTTCATGGCTTGGCCAGTTCTCCTGTTTTGCTTTCTCTGAGCTGGGCGAGATCGGGCATGGTGGCCCATCTCCAGCTGCAGAGGGACACTGAGGTGGCCAGCGCTGCCCTTCCCTCACCGTGTGCCTCCAGACAGCCGGGCAGGTGCTGGCTAGGTCACAACTAATGGTCCTCCTTGCTGCGCTGCGCTGCGGCTGACACGGTGACTTGCCTGGTGAATCATAAGCGAATGCTGCTGAGAGCCGAGCTTTTTGCAGACACCATGGCATTAGCCCCACTCCTTGGACAAGCTCCAGCTTGGGCGATTCCATTCGGACACTTTAAATGCTCCCTGTCGCCTTTGCAGGCACAAGGCTCTGCTCTTCTGCCTGCGAGCTCTTGGAGACTTGTTGGGAACTGTAAAACAGCTGCTACTTTCACTCGCGGGCTGTTTTCTTGCTGGATGTTGGGGGTTGTCTGTAGAGCCTGACTGCAGGACTGTGAAAGAGGCTCTGTTAACACCAGGCTGTTGATTTGCCAGTAAAGGTTGGCTTTATTTTTCCCATCAGCTCTACTCTGTTGGCTGCCAGGGGCTGATGTGGGATGCAGGTGAAGGCGTATTGGTTTTGGAGTCTAACAATTACCAGCTTAACTAGAGTGATGGTTCTTAAGGATGTGGCTATAATTAGGTCAAGCTGTCTTGTTTGTTGAATTCCCATTCAGCTCCCAAACTTGGTAGTGGAAATGAACTTGGGGCCTTTTTTAGGATTGCTGTTCATCTCCACTGGCAAAGAACATTGGGAGATGGCTCTTTTGCTCCTCTCCTTGCTGCCAGAGCCGATGGGCAAAGGCAGAGTTGTTCTCTCTCCCTCACAGGGGCTGCTGAGCTGCCATGGGGAACACCACCAGCGAGCGGGTGTCTGGGGAGCGCCATGGCTCCAAGTCCCACCGCTCGGACGGCTCCGGTGCCTCCCACCCCGCCAAGGAGCACCCGCATAAGATCATGGTGGGCAGCACTGATGATCCCAGCGTTTTCAGCTCCCATGACTCCAAGGTAGGGGCTGGCTGCTCCCTTCCCTGCTCACCCTCTGGAGCTTTGGCTCACTCGCTGTGTGGGGCTGTGTTCCTAGCCATGCATGGGGTCTCTGGGGAGCTGGGAGGCTGGAGGAGCTCTGTGGTGCTCCTGTCTGCAATGTGCAGGTGGGCTGGTAGAGGCCAGGGGGAAGGGGAATGTATTCACAGTTTTCTCTGTGTCTCAGTCAGTCTCTGGTTTTCTTTGCCCAGATTCCTGGGGACAAGGAGTTTGTGTCGTGGCAGCCAGATCTGGAGGAGTCAGTGAAACCATCTCAACAGGCTCGTCCAACTGTCATACGCTGGGCCGATGGAGGCAAGGAGGTCTTCATCTCCGGATCCTTCAACAACTGGAGCACCAAGATCCCACTCATCAAGAGGTAGCGTGTCCCTCAAGTCACTTACTCTGTGTTCTCGTCTGCTCCAGTGCAGAGAAGGTTTTCCTTTGCTCACTTGGCTTTTCTCCGTTCACCCAAACGGTGGGTCTGAGTCAAATACACAGTCAGCTCCTTCCCCGCGTGGTGCTGCAGGGACAGTGGGAAGTTGTGAAACAGGGACAGGACAGGATGGGCCACTTTGCTTGCCCAGCTGGATGTCACGCAGCAGCCAGTCCTGGCAGCAGAGCCCTGCCCAGGTATGCAGCAGTCCTCTAGAAGCTGTCAGCTCTTCCCATGGCTGCAGCGTTACCCAATGCCTAGTTGTATTGCTGCCAGTGGGTATTAGTTGTTTGTCCCTCACATATCTTCCTGCCCTAATGATGTTCTTGCTGTTCTGCAGCACATCTGTGACTTACATGGAAGCTCATGTAGGACTCTAGCAATTAATCTGGAATGAGTTTATCTCAGTTGCAGGCTTGACAAACAGAGCTGTCCCACTTGCTCCTGTCCTGCCGTGCCAGCACAGGGCAGGAGCTTTGCCCACGCGTTCTCCCCAGCCTGTCTGGCACAGGGTGTCTGTCACGTCCACTTTCTCGGGGCGTGGAGGGCTGGAGTGCCGCTTGCAACTGGGCTGCCAGAGGTTTGAGCCATGCTGGTGCTTGGAATGCTCATGCCTGTTGTGGCCATGCCTTGGGTCACTGATGATGAGCAAGCCTAACCCTGCGTGAAGGTGTTGGGGTAGAGGGGCTGGGCAGTGCTGGTTCCTGGGGCCCCATGGAAGAGCAGCTTTCAGAGCGTCGACAGGGTGATGCTGTTGCACATCTGCTCTCTCTGCACAGCCACAACGACTTTGTTGCCATCCTGGACCTGCCAGAAGGAGAGCACCAGTACAAATTTTTTGTGGATGGCCAGTGGGTCCATGATCCATCCGAGGTAATGCTCAAAGGTTTATCCCTGCAGATATCGTCTTCTTCAGGGAATTAGACAGGATGTAACTGCAGCAAAGGGGAAACAGGAATAACAGAGACTATCTGCTGGAGCAAAAGGCACACCTCCATCCCTGGAGTCATTTCAGAGGGTGGTTCCTCTGGACTTAGTCCTGCTTTATGGGGAAGCATTGGGAAAGGGCAGGGAAATGCCAGAAGGCTCTCAAGTCCCACTGGGAACTGGCAATGGGAAGATGAACCACGAGGCCAGCACTCACAGGTCCTCCTCCAAACTGAATCATGCGGGAGCAGCATAGGAAGGACAACACACCTACCCATGGGCATGTAGCAGGATGGAGGATGGAAGTAGGAGGTGATGTAGGAGCTTGTGATAAAGGAAAATCCTCCCAGGATAAACAGCAGCGATCTACAAGTGTAGGGCAGAGAGGGACACCAGCCACCTGTGCTCTGAGGTGGTGTTGCAGCAAAGACAGCTTGGGCTGGGAGGATCTAGGAAGCACTGAATGTGCCTCAGTTGGAGGTGAACATAGGAAGATTCTCACCCCAGTTCTTTCCAGCCTGTGGTTACCAGCCAGATGGGGACGATAAACAACCTCATCCACGTCAAGAAGTCTGACTTTGAGGTGTTTGATGCGTTGAAGGTGGATTCCCTGGAGAGCTCAGAAACCTCAGGTCGGGGTGAGTTTTGTGGCATTACAGCTTTGCATGTGCTATTTTCCACCTCCTCTGCTCTGAGGCTCGCTGCTCTGGGGTGCACAGACCCCCTGGGCAGAGGCGTGGGCCTGCCCTGGGGATGAGTAGTGTTGGGCAGCGTGTCCTCCCCAGCCCACAGCTGAGGCCTCGTCCCTCTGGAAGGGCTGTGTTGGAGTAACTTGTTCTGTGCTAGCACCATCCCAGAGCAGAGCTGCTGCCTGTGCGTGGCTGAGGGAGCCATGTCGGACTGGGAAATGCCAGGAACATCAGCCTTTTCTGTCTGATCAACTGTAAGTCATCTGATCCGGGGTACAAGCTAGGTGATAGCAGGATCCGGTTTATTTTCAGCAGCTGCTCTTGGTTTTCATGCCAAGGTAATTTGTACCAGTGCTAGCACATTGCAGACCTCCCTGTCTGCTTGTGTTACAGCAGCAGGTTAGGTTACCACACAGGCAGCGGTGGTGCTGGCTCAGTGTGAGATGCTGGCAGGAAGCTCAGTAGTGTGTCTGTCCCTGGTGCCTCCCCATCTCAGATACAGCTCAGCTCCATGTCCTTTCCCAGCCTGGGCAAGAGTCACTCTGCTGGAGTGAAGCCAGCAAGCAGTAGCAGCCCAAGGAGGTGGAGCCCTTCTGAGGGCTGGCTGTTCCAAAATGTTCAGATGAGATGGAGCTGGGAGATGTGGCCAGACCAGCTTTCAGTGACCACGAGCTCCTGAGGTCCCTCCCATGTGTGGAACAGCTGCTCAGTCTAGAGTTGCTATTTGCCTTCCCTGGACCTCCTCATCAGGCAGCACCTAGAGCATGTGGGCAACCTGCTCCCTGTGCCCCAGCTGCTGAGGGCACAGCTCTGGAGCAAGCCAGCTGCTTCCTGCAGGGAGAGGGACCTGCCTGTGCCGAGAGCTGTGTGCTTGAGGGGTCTCGTGATGGGTAACATGGGGTGCTTGTGTTGTGTCAGTGCATGTACCAGCTTACAGCCCTGCTTGGAATTGCCATGGGCTCACCTGGCTGCTTCTTCTGCAGTGAAAAGGCTGAGCTGTTGCTATAGAATAGATACCTGCCCATGGCTCGTACAGGATGTTTGTGCTTGAAAGACCTTGCTGAGTCCTTCTCAGCTTCTGAGGAGCTGCTCTGTGCTTGCCCATCCTGCTTCAGTCATTTCACGTCTCTTCCTCTGTCTTCTCTCTAGATTTATCCAGCTCCCCACCGGGGCCCTATGGCCAAGAGATGTATGTGTACCGGCCCGAGGAGCGCTTCAAATCCCCACCCATCCTCCCACCTCACCTCCTCCAGGTCATCCTCAACAAGGACACCAATATCTCGGTGTGTACCAGCGTAGTGCCCACAGAGAGAGCCACACGGGGGTCGGAAAGGGGGTCCTGTCTGCAGGGAGCCTGGTCTCCCCTTGGCTGGGGTCTAGCCCTTGGCGTTTCCTAGGAAAAGCATAACTTTTCCCATTTACCACACTGATTTGGCCTGGTGCTTAGCTGAGCTCTGTTCCTGTTCAGAACAGCCAGAGACAGTGGCAGCTCAAGCTGCCTGAGAGAGCAGCTCCCTGCGCTGGCAGGGGCTGGGGGATCAGGGCTCTGCTGTTCCCCTGTGACACTCCTCTCCTCCTAGTGTGACCCAGCACTGCTGCCCGAGCCCAACCACGTCATGCTCAATCACCTCTACGCGCTCTCCATCAAGGTAAGCACGGGTCCTGCGAGGCTGCCGGGTGAGGAGCTGCTGTGGCTCCCAGGAGCCTGCAGCACCTGCAGGGAGCAGAACCTGGTCACCTGGGGGGGTGGAGATGGGACCTGGCTGCCTGCTGAAGTGTGGCACGAACGGGGCAGAGGGTGTGGCTTCCCAACAGTTCCCTTCAGCTGCCTCCCTGCACCGTGGTGGAGCTAAGCATGTATGAGACCCTGCCCTTGCTCTGCCCTGCTCCCCTGTCGTGTATTGGACTGGCTGTGGGACTGGGGACAGCAGGGACAGGCTGGGGCAGCGCCCCGAGCCCTGGGGCTGACGCTGTGCCTCTCGCAGGATGGCGTCATGGTGCTCAGTGCCACGCACCGCTACAAGAAGAAGTACGTCACCACGCTGCTGTACAAGCCCATCTGAGCCGGGGCCTCACACACTCCCCACGCAGGACACGAATCGCCGCTTTGTCTGCACACACTGGGCCATGGGACTGTGTGACAACCGGCCACTGGCTCCAGCCTCGAACCTGCCAGGGACACGGGCCCCGGCAACAAGCTCAGGGCCACTGGGGCCTGTGACACTGTCCCATCCTACTGGCGTGGTTTAGCCCTTGGTTTCTGCCCACCTGCAGCTTCCCTTGGCTTCTGTGAGTCTCCGGGACCACTTTGCTGCTCACCAGAAAAGCCTCTCCTCACGCCCAACACGAAAAGGGCTTCACCCTGCCTGTCTCCTCCAGCCTGTGAGGGCCTCAAGGTGGTCCTGGCACTGCACCCACTCCAGGCTCCAGGAACACATCCTATTCTTCTGAAGGTTGCGCTGCTGTCCTGGTGATGAGTCTCCAAGGCCACCTTGTTTTCTAGGGGCTCTGTGACACCCCAGCCTGGCACCTGCCCCCTGTCCCACAGCCCTGGCTGTGGGGCTGCCCCCCAGCTTTGAGGAGGGCTCTGCAGCCCCAGCCCTCTACGAGGTTCAGCACCGAGCCAGCATGATGGATGGTACAGCTGGACACAGCCACTCTTACCTGCTGCTGTGAGAGCACCGTCAAGGACTGCAACGCCCTGTCCCCAACATTGGGTGCTTCTGTGGGACAGGGCTGACTTTGTCACAGCCAGAGGGGCACCTGCACATGCCCACGCTGGAGGAGCCTGGGAAGAGCGGAGCCAGGCAGGCACTCCAGGACCCCGGCTGCACCGCCTGCTGCTGCAGCAGTGCCGTGGGACGGGGGGTTGTCTATTTATTACAATATTTATTGTTCTCAGTGCTGCTTGCCTGGTGTTGGAGAGGGCCTCTAGAACAGCGAGAGGAGGAGAGGGAGCGCCCAGTGTGGCACAGAGCTGCCCTTGGGTTGTTAGGGCAGGGCACAGAGCCACACCCCCGGGGACAGCAGGTGCCTTTGGCACCCTGTGCTGCAGGTAGTTTGGGGGAGGGGGAGCACGTCTGCAGGGACAGGCACGCCAGAAACACCACAACCCAAAAGAAACCTTTATTGGGGACTCCTCAGCCACTGAACAGAATATGGCATTTCTTACATCTTCCTCCTGCGCTGGGGCCCCGTCATGTCTGGGAGTCCCCAAAACGCAGTTGCAATACCTCTGTCTATATACATATACATATATCCACAAGCGGGGCAGGGACTCTTCAGGGTTACAGAGGGGACCAGGTCCCAGGGCAAGGGGCGCTCAGCATGCGGGGCTGTGTCTCCCTGCTCTGAGCACTGAGGGTAGAAGAGAGCAAGTGCTGAAGCATGGGCCAGACAAAGCCCAAGCCAGCAGCTGCTGCTGCCATGCCAAGCAAAGGCTGGTGGAGGGCATGCAACCACCACAGCAGCCCAAACCCACTAACTGTGTAGCACTGGACACCCCAGGCCCCTTTCCACCCCAGCCCTCCGAGTAGCAGGGACAGGGTCCACTCCAGCCCTCTGGCACAGCACGGCTCAGCAGCCAGTGGGCTCTTCCATGCTGGCCATTGCTCCTTGCCCTGCCTGGGGCTCACGCAACAGGCAGGGCCTGCTGGGCCTTCACCTGGCAAGAGATGACACATGGCAATAAGGAAGAGCACTACTGTGCCCTGGGGACATGGCCATGCTGGCTGAGGACAGACAAGGACAATGTGTCCCTCTGGTCCCCCACATAGTTCACCCAGCGAGCCCTCAGCACTCCACGACAGCCACGGCAGGGTGTGTGCCATCCGTGTCCATCCCCAGGGCATCAGGACAGGGACACCCACCCCTAACCCACGCTGGCCGTCAGGGCAGACTCACCTGCAGGTTCGTCCTGGCCTTGCGCAGCACACTGTGGGTCCTGGTCACTGCAGGAGGGAGAGATGGAGCCAGTGAGGTCCCCGTGCCGCGGAACCACATCAGGCACACGGGGACCGGGCCAGCTTGGCTGTGCCACCAGACCACGTACACTGGCTGACGATGAACTGCTCCATGCTGTCCTTGAGCTGGGCCGTGCTGCGCAGCCTCCTGGCCGTGCTCTGCAGAGCATCCTCCCTCTCGGAGAGCCGGGCCCGCAGCGCTGCGATCTCACCCTGCAGCACCTGCTCCTGGGATGAGAGGAGTGTGACGAGCACTGCGCACCTGGCCCCAGTGCCCTGCCAGCCCCCGGCCCCTGCTCACCTTGCCCTGGGGCTGGGCAGGGCTCACGGGCAGCACAGTGCTCCAGAAGGCGGTGAGGAGAGACACGCACTCCTCCAGGATGCCGTGCAGGGTGCTGGCGCTGCCCCACAGATGCCCCTGCCCTGTGCCTGTCCATCCCAGGGCCTGCGGGAGAAGGGTGCGGGAGCAGGTGCTGCCGGGGCACCCCCACCCCGCTGCGCCCGGGGACTCGCCGCGCTCAGCCCAGCGTGGCAGGGCAGTGCCGGCAGCGTTCCCTGGGCTGGAGGCTCCCTGCCTCCAGCTACCCCTGCAGGCCTCGGGAGCTACGTTATGCACGGTGCACAGAGGGTCTGGCCCCCAGCTGCTGCCAGCCCTGTCCTGCCCACACTTTACCTCCTTTCCCGGGAGCGGGCAGTTGGGCAGCCCGAGTGCTGGGCGTGTGAGACACATCAGCTCCCGGGCCAAGGCCTTTCCCTCCACGATGTGCTGCTCCAGGGCTCGGTACGTGTCCAGGCGGCCAATGACGTGAGCCCCTGTCGGTCCCTCGCCCTTCCTCACCAGCACCTCTGCCCCACGTGGCTCTGTGGAACAAGCAGGGTTAGCTGAGGACCGCTGCCCACTCCCCTCGTGACCCACCCTGTCCCATCCCAGGCACTTGGCTCTGCCCTGAGCTCTCCAGTCTTGCTCAGCAAGGGTGCTGCCACGAGTTCACCAGGCGTCAGCAGCCCCCGAGGCCTGCGTGCGGGCAGGCGCTGGTACCCACCGTCCGTCTGTCGGACCACCGACGTGTCAGAGGGCAGTGGGGAGAAGAGGGGAGCTGCTGAGTTAGTGCCAACATCGCGCACTGGAGGAGACGGGAAGCAGCCTGGAACAAGAAACATCTGAGCCCCTGTAGATAGAGGTGGCTCTGTGCCTGCGGCTGCTGGGGTCCTGCCCTCCCTCTCTGCCTGCCAGCAGGGCCACTGTGTGCAACCTGCTGCCACAGGAGAAGCGTTTGGGACCACCCAAAGGTTGCAGAGAGGCCAGGCCCCCCAAGAGCAGGAGCTGGGCAGGGATGCTGTGCATGGGTCCCATACCTGCTCGTGTCTCAGCAGAGGGGCCAGGGAGGCTCTCGTAGACATGCAGCTCCGCACGCAGGGTCTGCAGGAGCAGGCGCTGCTCCTCGCTCTGCTGCTGCAGGAGCGTCACTGAGTGCTGCAGCCTGCAGAGGTGACACGCGGTCCAGTGCCAGCCATGCCTCCCAGTACTGCGGCCCCAAGGCCACAATGCCCCAAACCTTACCTGTTGTTGTCCTCCTGCAGAGAGCGCCGCTCGTCCCGGAGCTGCCGGACACTCTCTTGGCACTCGGTGAGCTCCTCCGCCAGCCTCCGCTGCTTCGCACGCCTCTGGCCCAGCTCTGCTTCAGCCTCCCGTGCCCGGGAGCAGGCAGCCAGGAGCGTCTCCTGCACCCGTGCCAGCTCTGGGGACAGAGAGCATGGAGGTGTCACCGCCACCCCACTCAGCCAGTGCCCTCTGGGACTCAGACCCAGGATGCTGCCCAGCCCTACCTTGGGAGAGGTGGTCACGTTGGAGCCGCAGGGTCCGGTTTTCCTCGTGCAGAGCCTGGTTCTCCCTGCTCAGCTGCAGCCCCAGCTCCGGTGTCTGGGCATAGACATCGCTGGGCAATCCTGTGGAGGGGACCAGTGCTGAATCTCTCTCCCCAGTGCCCCGTTGTGCACGGGGTGAGCAGAGGGGCGTGCAAAGGCCGGGCCCCCCGGCAGCCCCAGCCCCAGGGAGCGCCGTACCACTGGCCTTGCCGGTGGAGGCCAGGCGGCGCTCCAGCTGCTCCCGGAGCCGGTCGTTGGTGCAGATGGACTCCTCGAGGCGCTGGCGCAGGCTGCGGATCTCCACCAAGTGTTCCTCCAGCAGGTCTGCCCCTGCCACAGCCAGGGACGCAGCTCAGGGCAGGAAAGGCTGTGCCGCCTGCCTCTTGCCATCCCCACAGCAGAGCCCTGTCCCACAGCCCCGGCGGTGCCGGATCTCCAGGGCAGGAAAGGCTGTGCCGCCTGCCTCTTGCCATCCCCACAGCAGAGCCCTGTCCCACAGCCCCGGCGGTGCCGGATCTCCTCCCAGTTCCCCCACGTGCAGGTGGGATGCCCCTGTGCTCTCCAGCACGGACCGTACCTGTTAGCTTCTGGCCGGAGGGGTACCCCGGTGGCAGCGCCCCATAGAGCAGCTGCCCGGGCGGGGGCACGTCCCAGAGCGCGCGGGTGTCGGTGGCCCCGGGGAGCTCAGCCAGGCCCTGCAGGGCACCGTGTCGGCAGAACGATGCTGGCGCTTTGCTGCCCTCTCCAAAGGGCCCCAGGGGGACTGTGGGCTTTGCTGGTGCCATGGGCAGTGTCACGCCTGCACACACAGGACAAAGTGGGGAGGAGAAGGACAATGAGCAGGTAGTAAGAACAGGGCAACACACTCCCTCCACCTGCTTTTTCCCCACTTCCTGCTCTGTGCAACAGTGCAGCCCAGTGTCCTCCACTGCTGACCTCCTGTCCCAATCCAACCTATTCCCCCTGAAGGGCAGGGGCTCTCCCAGGACTGATGGTTACGTGACACAAGGTGGAGGGTCTCAGCCTCACTCCTACAACAACTTACCAAATCAGACTTTTCCTAGAGGACCTGGGATATGCCAGTGTTTACACCGAGGGCTAGTGCTGTCTCTGGATGGGTCCATCCGACCCACCAGGTCCTCTCTTCATGAGGGCCACATGTCCCCATTGTCTCCCAGCCACAGCAGTGGGACCCAGCCTCAAAGCCACAGCCCCGAGACAGAGGAGAAGATCAAGGGCAGGACATGCAGGTCAGAGAGGGTGGGGGATGATGCATCACAGCACAGCATGCAGGGCAGGCAGGCCCAAACCCAAGCCAAGAGGCAGCGTGCTCACTTTCTCCCAGTTGCCTCCGGAGCACCTGCAGTTCCTGCTGTGCCTCAGCCAGGGAGCAGACAGAATTCCCGCAGCAGCCCAGGAGTGGCGGGGCCGGGGCCATGGGAGGAGGGGGCCCAGCAGGGAGGAAGGGGGACAGCCTGGGGGCCAGGGCAGGCAGGGGGGCACTAACGGGTTTGGATAAGGAGTCAAAGTGAAGGCCTGGAGACAGGAGAGAGATGGAGAGAGGTGTTACAGTGGCTCTGGCTCAGCCTGGCAGAGAGCCCTCCTCCCTGGGGCTCTGGGGACCCTGGCACACCCCGAGAAGCCAAGTCCCTGTGTCCAGAGGCACTACAGTTGTGGCCCCTGGTCACCGTGCGGTACCTGCGTGTTGGGCGGGCTCCTCGTGGCACTGGCTGTACTCGCTGGCTGCATCCCCGTCAGAGCAGGGCTCCAGCCCCTCAGAGGTGAAGGACGAGCTGCTGCCAGAGTGGGATGACTCCGAGGGTGGGCAGCTGCTACCTGGGGACTCAGAGCGCTCCTGCAGCTTCACCTCCAGGCTCTCAATCACCTTCTCCTTCTCCTGGAGCTCTCGGCTGAGCCTGCGGAGGTGGCCCATCACCAGGTCTGGCCTCCATCCCACAGCCGTTGCTTCCCGTGATGCCCCACATGCCATGTCCCACTAGCGATGCAAGGCTGCTCGGAGATGTGGGGTGCCCATGGGGCTCCCCCTCCCCAGAGCAGAGGCAGTCCCAGGACAGCTGCCTGAAGCAGAGACCCCAAGGGCACCCTGGGCCCCCACCCCAAGAGCCATGATAGACCTCAAGGTGCCCATGCCAAACACGTCCCACAAACCCTTCCCTGGGAACAGGTACCTCTGTGCCAGGAGTTCATGACTGGTTTTATCCTCCCCATCTTGTCGATCTCCTGAAAAACCAAGCCAGAGAAGAGCCAGTCAGTGTCTCCATGCCCCAGGATGCCCGGTCCCAGGCAGGGCCATAGCAGGACATGACAGCCCAACTCAGAGCGGGTGTCCCACACAGCACGTGATGTGAGAGTGTCTACTGCTCTCCACCCATCAAAGCATCCCTTCCTGACCCATCACACATCCATGATATCCAGCCCAGCTGCCCCCCTAGGGGTACTTACTGGTGCCCAGCTTGTCGCTGAGCCTCTCAGCCAGCTGCCTGCCCTGGGCCAGCTGCTCCCGAAAGCCCTGGCCCAGGTAGTAGTCGATGTCAGTGCCACGAAGGAGGTCCTCAAAGGACCGCAGGGCATCGCGCAGGTGCTGGGCGAGGCTGCGGCTCACCCCGCGGCCCTCCCGCAGCATCTGCCGCAAGTGGGAGAGCTCCCGAGCCTGTGCCTGGATCAACGAGTTGTATTTCCTACGAGAGATGGGCAAGCAGGGCGTTCACAGGGCAGCCAGACTCCCTGAGAACACAGTGGGGATGAAGTGCCGTGGAGGGAGTCTGTGCACCATCCGCCGCTGGGGCTCTGCCCCACCATACAAACACCCCAGGAACCCGCCCGCAGGGAAACCATGCAACAAGGAGCCGCCAGCCTTGGGCAGCTCCTGGAAATCCCTCTATCTCCCCATCTGGTCCCAGTCCCCAGGGCCATACCCTGGCCAAGTGGCAGATTGCAGCTCCTTGGGCAAAGTGCCTCCGTGCTTGGCTGCGGGCAGCTGTGCCTCGAGCAGGGCGACGCGGTGCACCAGGCTCTGCAGGTCGCGGTGTGCCCGCAGGGCGGGCGGGCAGAGCGTGCCATGGCCATCTGACTGCCAGCCCTCGTCCTCGTCCGTGAGGCTGTGGGCTGGGGACGCCAAGGCCTTGGGAGCGGGCAGGGGCCGCTCGGCACCCGAGGTGTAGCCACTGGTGACAGAGATGGAGCGGGCACGGCGCTGCAGGCTCTGGATCACCTTGTTGGCATTGAGCAGCTGGGCCTTGAGGTCCTGGATGTGCTGGTGCAGGGCCTCCACATCCTCCAGGGCCATGGTTTTCTGGGCAGTTTTGCCTGCTCTGGACATCCCTTGCTGGCACAGGGACCCCAGCTCCTCACCCAGGCTGGTCTCACTGAATACATCTGGCTCCTCGCACTCTGCAGAGAGCACAGTGTGTCATTTCTCTGTGCCAGGTGGGCAAAGCACAGGGAACCCTGGAACCCTGGCTCTCCTTACCAGGGCTGGTGGTCTCGTCACGGTCAGCCTCGGTCTCACTTCGCCCACAGGTCTCATAGCCCAGGTCCTGGAAGTCCACCTGCACTTGCTTGCTGAGCTGCTGGGTCTGAGGTTCACCTGCTGGGCAGTCCCAGCAGCTCAGGGCTCCCTGGGCAGGATTCACCAACCCTGCCCCACGCACAGCGCAGTGTACAGGACATGCCAGGCTCAGCACACGCTCCCACCCCGCCCTGGGTTTCAAACTCACGGAGCAGGACGTGGTACTTCTCCAGCTGCTCAGCTTGTGCCCGCACTGTGGCCTCCGAGGCAGCGAGCTTGTCCTGCAGCTCCTGGCACTGCCTTTGGCCCTGTGCCACCTGGGAGCGCAGCTCTGCACCCAGGCCTGGCCAGCCCCCGCCAGGAACAGAGCCCTCCACCTGCCAGAGGGAAGATGGGCTGTCAGCTCCCCATTTCCACCCTCATTCCCATCTCTAGTTTCATCTCCATCCTGGTTCCCTGTGCACTTACATGGCTCCCGTCCCCTCCACCCGGGCTGCCAGGGCAGGGTCTCTTGGGCGTGTCATCCTGGGATCGAGCCTCCAGCGCCGGGCGTTTGGTGGGCACAGCTCCTCTCTCTGCCGGGGACCCCTGGCCATCCCCGCTGCCTCCGGCCGGGCGGTCCCCAAAGGAACTGCGGCTCTTCCGCGGCAGCCTACGGGGCTCAGGGGCCAGGGGGCTGCCCAGCCCAGGCTCCTCCTGCTCCCCGCTCTCCAGCAGCGAAGTGGCTTCACCCATCCGCTCTTTCAGCTCCGCGTTTTCCAGGCACAGGCTCAGCATCGCCTTCCTGGGGACACAAGGCACAGTAAAGGACAGGCAGAGGCCGGGATGCAGCGTGCCCCCTCCTGCCACTGCCACCCCTGGCTCCAGAGACCCGGAGCTCTTGCCTGATGTGGGAGACAGAGGAGAAGCCGGCTTCTTCCAGCTGCGCCTTCAGCTCCCGCAGCTCCTCCTCAGCCCGCAGCTCCCGTTCGGGCACGGTGGCTGCTGTGCTCCTTTCAGTGCCCCCATTTTCCTTGCGGGCCCGGGGGTTGCTCTAGAGGCACAGAAACAGAGGGTGACAGGGACGTTTCCGAAGGGGCTGGGACGCAGTTTGGCGGTGGCGCAGTGCCCAGCTCTGCCACCCCTGTTCCCTGACTCACCTGCCGGGTTGCCAAGCCACGGGCTGCCTCCTCCTTCATGCTGTCGGTGAAGTTGGCGCTGGCATCATCGGTGTGTGTACCTGCGGCCTGACCTAGGGGACACCACAGCACAGGGCGCTCAGGGCAGCGGCACTGGCAGCACTGCCTCTGTCCCCTCCTCCCTGGCGATGCCCGTGGTCACCGCGTGCAGCCCCAGGGCAGGCGTCTGCTCTCGTACACACCTGGTGCTGGGATACTCCCAGCTGGACTGAGGGTTCTCTGCTGTCCCTGGATCCTGCCACCCCCTTCCCGCATCCTGGAGCCCCAGCCCAGCACCCTGTGCTGGTCCCTCACTGAGGGAGGGGACAGCCCCGGGGAAGGGGACACAGCAGCGGCTCCTGTCCCACCCACACCCTGTGCCAGCTGCCCTGACACACAGGCACATGCACCACCAACCCTGCAGCCACTTCGCAAGCCACAGCCAGCAGCACGAGCTCGGTCAGGGAGCCTCGCTGGACTGCCCCAGCCTGGTGGGAGGATTGGGGTGCACACCCCACCATCACCTGCCCAGGCAGGGGCAGCCCGGGAGCAGCCACCCTGCCCACAGTGCCCAAGCCCTGCTGTCAGGCACAGCCTGGGGCTCCTTGCAAGCCCTGTGCTGGCTTTGCGGAGATAAAGGGACAGTTGTGTCCCGTACCGCAGTGCATGGGGGGCTTGGGCTCAGCTGGGGTCATCCTTTTCTGCTTGCACACAGCTCTACTCCTGTCCCCTTGATGCCAAACCCTGGGTGAGAACTCGAACCCCTTGTCTGGGCAGCTGGGAGATGGGTGTATCCCCAATCCCTCTTCTTCCCTGGGAGAGACATTTAGGCAAGGCCCAAGACTGTCCCCTAGGGCTGTGCAGGGCCAGGTCCCACGGCTGCCTGTGCACCAAAGGAGAGGTAACTGCTTTGCCTGCGGCCAAATCCATCACCATCAAGCCTGGAGCTGCCAGGCAAGGCAGAACACAGAGCAGGGGAACACAGACAAACGCTGTCAGGAGAGCTGCCAAGCATCGCTGGCGAAGGCGAAGCCAGCAGGGAAACATCTGGCTCTCAGGAAGAACAGCCAAGGACCAGCCAGGAACATGCCTTGCAGCAGGGCAGACGTTTGCACAGGGCACTGTGCTCGTAGATAGGGACACACTCAGGGGACCCACGTGTGCCACGAGGCTGCAAAAACCTGGGGCACCTCGCTGCTGAACCTGGGTAGACATCGCCCTGCATGGTGGAGCCTGTCCATGGAAACTGGCCAGGGAGCTGCCCCAGGGAGCAAGGACAATCATCACTGTCCCAGGGAGCAGGGACAGCCATCGCTGCCCCAGGGAGCAGGGACAGCCATCGCTGCCCCAGGGAGCACGGACAGCCATCGCTGCCCCAGGGAGCAAGGACAATCATCGCTGCCCCAGGGAGCAAGGACAATCATCGCTGCCCCAGGGAGCAGGGACAGCCATCACGGAGAAATGCTGCTCTGGGAGCAAAACGCTCAGCGCCAGCCGTCAGTGCCAGGAGCACCGCAGGGAAGCAGCAGCAGCTCCTGCAGGTGGCACTCAGCACAGCCGGAGCACAGCCCTGTGAGCCCCCAGCGACACAACCTGCGGGCTGCTGAAGCAGCCAGGGCCACAGCAGTGCCTGCACTGATGGAACTGCACACCGTCGGCTGCAGACTTTGCTGGGGACTGAGGGCCACACGGCTCTCAAGGTGGGTCACCATGGCTAAGGGACCACAGCAGGGTGACACACAGCACGCAGCTGCTCTGGGAATATGGGAAAACCAGCTCTTGTGCCAGGGCACAGCATCCCACTTCTCACCCTTGCCCACAGCTCCGCACGGCTCCCAGCGCTCCAGGGCAGAGGAGTAAAAGGGAGCACAATTCTCGAGAAAAAAGGAGCCAAAGTCCAACTAAAAACAAGGGGCCGAACAGGAAGCTGGTGCTGAGGAGCAGAGATGTGTGCACGCAGCTGTGCCCAGGCCGGTGGTCACCATGTTCTTGAAACCCCCATCACAGCAGGAGCACACCAGGCTGCTCAGCTCTGTGTGTGCCACCAGCACAGGAGACAAGAGATGCAACCAAAGCACTGCTTTTCACGGACTCCTCTGGCTTTCAGCTCAGCCTGAAGGCACAGAGAATTAGTTACATGCTTGTAAATTGTACCTGTCCCACAAGCACGGGACACTCAGGTACCCTGGCTGCACGGGAGCCTGCACACTGCCGGGAACAAGGGTCAGGAAAGCAAGTTCAGAGAGGAAGGAGTGACTTCCACAAAGAGCTGTGAGACAGCACCAAGCACTGCGCAGTTTGACAGAGGGTGATCTCAGGCAGGGAATGCTCAGGCTGGTCATCCCACAGGGAACGACCAGCCAGGAATATCAGGGGTAAGAGGAGGCCTTGAAGGACAGACCAGAAAAGCTGGGGCACCTGAGCTAGGATAACACTTCACAGCAGTGACCCTAACAGAGGCAGGGACAGATCTACAGCAGAACACACACACAGGTGGAGAGGGGAGATGCCTGAGCACCAGCCAAGACTTCTCTCAGGCCATGCCAATGAGTCTGGGCTGGGTCCTGGGATCCATGGTAGCCAAGGGACCCGGGGGCCAGCTGAGCATCAGTGCCAGGATGGCAGAGGGAAGATGGAAAGGTAAGAACAGGGACACAAAGGCTTCTACAAAGTGAGAAGCAAAAGGATGAAGAGAAGATGGTGCTACACAGAGAAGTGAGAGGAAGAGAATGAGATGAAACACAAGAAAGGAAAAGCTAACAAAATCCAGAGCTGCCCAGCAGCTCCCAGCTGTGTCCCTTCAGGCCACGGGGGAACCGCTGCGGTCCCAGTGCAGCGGAGCGCCGACCCAGAGGGGCAGTGCTGACCTGCTGCGTGCAAAGGGAGCTCTGCTGCCTC
>VWPU01008892.1:18404-44499 GCA_013398955.1 Callaeas wilsoni
GAGCTCTGCTGCCTCCGACCCAGAGGGGCAGTGCTGACCTGCTGCGTGCAAAGAGAGCTCTGCTGCCTCCGTCCCCGCTCGGCACAGGGAGGAGAAGCCCTCAGGGCAGCACAAGGCACGGACAGCAGCTGCGAGGAGACATGCAGCAGAGCACTCGCAGGTCCAGGTGTGCAGCTCAGCACAGCGGAGTTCTTCTGCTCCGCCTGCTCCTAGTTCAACCTCCCCAGCAAGCAGAAACACGTGCTCAGAGGTGCAAAATTTGCTCCTGCCACTTTGAGAAGTGATTTGAGTACAAGACAGCAGATCCGCAGCCCACTGTGCACGGGAAGCCCTGGTCATTGGAAGGTTGTTGCTACTGTTTTTCAGCTTTCACACCAGCTCCCCCAGTCCCAGAGGAGGTGGAAGAGGGCCTGGAAAAGGTCTGCAGTGGTGCTGAGGGGAACAGTCCCCAGCACCTCAGAAACAGGGTCCTGTCCATGGCCCAAGGGGCACATGGAGCATGTAAAGGATATGTGCATGTACGAGTGAGGGAGCAGACCCAGCCCGGACCCTGGGAGCAGGGACAGGCCTCAGTCCCCCCAAACCATCTGTCAAAACAAGGAGGAAGCTATCCCATGAAGGCACTCGCAAGTTAGGTTGAAATAACTTACAATTAGGAAAAAAAAGCCAGTCAGTAAAATCATCAACACTGGAGTAGGATTTGGCTTAAGCATAAACTGAACTGCTGGTTCTACACTCAAGTCTTGTGTAAAAGGCCCAGGCAAGTGTCCCCAGGTCTTGAATTCTCCGTCTCTGGAACACACTTCTCCATATACACTGTCTCCCTTTGGGCCAGCCACCATCAACCCAAGGGGTGGATGTCACTGGGGAAAAAAAATGGTGAGGGAATACAAAAACTCACACTCATGCACTTGGGAGATGATAGAAAACATCTGGTGTTTCCTTCAGAGATAGGGAATCTTTATTTGGCCCATGGTGGTGGGAAGAGAAGGGAGATAGAGGGGAATAACTAAAATGGAATGATTTGAATGTGCAAATACATCGGTGGCCACCAGGGTGGGTCAGACAGGAACGCACACGAGACACAGGTGGATTGCACTGATCGCCGTTTCCAAAGCAGCTCAAAAATAAAACAAAACAAAAAAAAAGCCCTGCACCAGTTCTATCGTACCATCACTAAGGACCAAAGCTCAGAGTCAGTGAGACAGGTTAGTGAACCGTTTCCGTGGCAGGCAGGCGAGCGCCAGTGCTCAGAAGGCATGCTGGGGTAGGACTCTCACACGCTCCTGTTCCCCACCTCCTATGGCGCCCTGTGTCTCCAGCCTGCTCAAACACTCCAAGCTTCTTCCAAGAGCTTCTTCCAGCTGTCCCCGGAGCTCGTGGACCCCCTCCAGCTGCACCTGCAGAGCGTGGTCTCTCGCAGCGCTACGCGGACACGCGGCACGGAAGGGAAGAGGGTTAGACAGGCCGCAGCCAGCCACAGCAGGGACACCGCGCCAGGCACGGCCCCCCTGCTCCCCAGCAGCTCAGCCACCTCCTGCCTCACCTCCGACCTCCCCAGAGCACAGCCACCCCCAAAAAAGGCCCCAGCCCATGGCAGGGGCCTCGGAGTCACAGCTGTTCCGCAGTGCTTTCCCAAACACTCCACTTATGTGCTGCCCTGCCATCAGGTAGCTCAAATATCCCAGAGGCTGCAGCCCTGTGAAGGGCAGGGGATTAATGCAGGGGACAGGCAACTGCCTGGATAAGCACCTAGAGAGATCCCTATCAACCCAACAGTTGGCTGGGAATTTGACAGCAGCCTCTGAAAGGTGGCCAAGTGTGGGTGGGAAACTGAGCTGGGAAGAGATAAGCCAAGGAAGAGAGATGAAAATCCCATGGCAGTGGGGGGAGTTTAGGGAGCATTTAGAGCTGGCCACTGCAGCCTCTTCAAGGGAAAATGGCAGCCTAAAACTTGGACTCTCAAAGAAGCATTTGGCTGATCCTTTGCCTAGACTCCCTCTTCCCCCACTGAAAACTCTGACTTGCAGAATGATCCCTGCTTCAGGGATTGCCCCACTGGACCAACCCCACCTGCCCTGGCAGCAGAGCAGGGCAGCACAGAGCCAAGGCAGCCTCACTTACCTGTCTGGGTGTGTGTGGAACTTCACCAGGCTGCCATAGAGCTGCCTCTCTGCCTGGAGAGCCTCATTTAACCGATTCCTCTCAGCCACCAGCCCTTCCAGCATCAGTAACAACTGCTCGGACACAAGAGACAAGATGCAGCTCTTAAAAAGAGAAATCAAAGGAGGTAGCTAGCTGTCCCTGACAAACTGGGGGTTCCCTTTCCTCTCTTGCTTGTGTCCAAGTTGGTGCATGTCATCCCTGGACTCCCAAAAGACTCTGCCCTTTGGACAAGTGCTAAAGAGAACCGATCTCCTCCTCTGTATTCCCAGAGTCACAAACAGCCAGCTTCCAAGAACAAGCGCATCTTGGCGTATGCAAAGGCTGAAAACAGAGCCTCCTAACTGAGTGCCAGCAGAAACACAAATACATCCAAGCTCGCCCCACTGGCACACTACCTGCTGCCTTCTGTTTCCAGTAGCCTCCTGTCCTTGTGACTCTGCTACGGCCACTTTCTCCCGAAGCACCAGCACTTCTTGTGTCAGCCTCTCCATGGCTGGAATTTCTTCAGGATCCACCAGCTGCATCTGCAGATCCTGAAAACCAACAAACAGCAGGAGAGCTCAGTGACGAAGGGATCAGTAACAAAGACAGCTGGACCTTTGCAAACCCCCCTGGAATGTGACTACCAAAAGTTTCCAGTGTTTGGAAAGATCCAGGTCTCCTAGGAAAAAAATGCCAAAGCACTGAGAGTGGATTAGGCACAGACCGTAATAGTGTTCAGTAAGCACCAAGAGACACAAGAAGGATGCATTCTGATTAAAGGACTTGAAGGAGGGTGTTTGGTACAGAAAGAGCAAAATACCAAACAACAACAGTCTGGGGGTTTGGGGTCTTTGCCTTCTGGCCAAAGGAACACAGAGGGCTGCAGGCAAACCAGCAGCAACAGCGTCCACAGCCAGCCAGCCACCCTGCTCTGAGGATGTGTGGGATGAAGAGACTCCTCTGCAGCCTTCCCAGGTGGAACTCACCCAGCCTAGCACAGCCTCTCACCTTGATGAGGTCCTCTTTCATCTGGATGGTTCTGGTCAAGGACTCGATATCCGAGGCCTGCACCTGCAGCTCTTCCTCCTGTGTGGCCACGACAGACTGGAGAGCAGTGAGCTCCCGCTGCAGAAGGAAGAGGCCCGTCAGATTTCTGAAAGCCAACACCCCCTGCAAGATGCTGCCCCGTTTCTCTCACTGGGGGTACTCTCACAAGAGCGGGGTCCAAAACCTGCAGTGAGGGGCAGCCCTAAGGGCTCCTGAAGGCAAGGGAGACCAGCACAGGCTCCACCCCAAGCTCACCCTGCTTTCCCTTTCCTTCTTCACCATTAGCTCCAGCTCCTCTTTGGCATTTACAAGATCCTTCTCCAGTTCTGCTGCTGACATTGTAACTGCAAAGACAATTTGGTTACTGCAGGAACACCACGTGCCAGTTCAGACCCCAGATCACACACAATCCCTCTCTGGCAAGACAGGGCCCTGATGCTTGTGCTCCCTATCACACGGTTTCTCAGTAAATGCTCCTCTTCCCTGCTTGATCTTTCAACAGCAGCCAAAAGCAACAGCAACATCACAGGCTTGCTGTCCTACCCTTGGCAAAGTTCAAGTGTCAGGGTCCCAAGGCAAAACCCAAAACAGTTACACTTGTCTCAGCTCAGCCTGAAACAAAGTCAGAAACTCTCCAGTGGACAGCATCAGATCTTCAGTAGAAACACCTCACCTCAAACCCAACAGCAGCCTTTCTCTTTCCCTTACTCCCATCCTCAGACACCACCCAGAAGAGAGGCACAGCTTTATTTCAAAACTCTCCTGTTCAAAGTTCTCTACTCTTCCAGAGTTTTATGTAATCATGTTTCCCCCACAGCAGAAAGCCCCAGTCATATTCAGGGACCTCAAGAGAAGCTGCCCCACACTCACCTCCCTCTGTCCTGCAGCTGCTGTCCTCCTGTGGGGATCCACCAATGACTGTAGCTCCACAAGCTCTTTGCAGTATTTCCTGGAAACATAAAAGTCTGCAGGTTTGCATTTTCATGGGTAACACAGCTTCCCCAGAATTCCAGGACTGCAGCAAAGCTGCTGGCTGTTCTGTTGACACCTCTAAAATGTGAAAAAACAATGAAGGGGATATAGCCAGGCAGCAGGAACAAGTGAATTGCACACAGAAGTTGTATGTGTGGGGAAGAGGGCACTGGCCTTGTTTTATTTGGCACTGGGGAGCTGCTGGCAGCAAGCGTCTTCACAGTAAAGATCAAACAGGTTTCACTCAACTGCAGCAAGACCATCTTTCAACTGAGACTCAGCTTTATCTCAGATGCGGCCCAAAGGTACCATGCAGGAAGGAAAACACATCCCTGGAAGCCTCTAGAGCTCACTGATCCTTGGAACAGAAACCTGTTTACAGCTGCTTAAAAACATTCAACACTCAGCTCACCAGTAAACCATTAACAGCTGCTCAAGTAGGAGCCATGGCATATGCAGCCCTGGAGCTGTGTTCAGCCTCAAAGGGGGTTTTAGCAAAGCTGCTTTAAAAATACCAACTCCAATTGTGGAAGAGACAGCAAACAGCCAGCAGGCTCTGCCAAGAATTAGTGGGACCTAAATTTAGCTCTCTTGTCCCCTCCAGAATGTGACAATGTCAGGGAGGGGATTACAATACAGCAAGGCAGCCCAGCCCAAGGAAGGAGTGGGTCAATGCTGGAAGGTCAAAGGGTGGATGTCTTTCATACTCTCACGTGCCCCAAGGATTCAATTACTGCTCCATCAAAACAAAGAGACACTGAGTGACAAAGGCTGGTGAAATCAAGATCAGAACATTCAGGCAGCATTCCTGCTCCTCAGTTTCTTCTTCTATAGGAAGTCTTTTCCATAATCCCACTTTCATTTCTGTCATTCTCTGTGGTGCTCTTCTCTCTCCTATTTCCTTCTGTGGCAACCAGTTCTTTCTGAATCCCCAAGGCCACAGGCAGAGAAACACAGTGCATGATTCTTACTCGTATGGGTTGCTTGTCCTGCTTCAACGGCCTGGCACCAGCTGCCTGGGTCCCAACAGGCTCCTTCCCCAGCACGTGCTGGCGCAGCAGTTGCAGCTCACAGCTCCTTTCAGCCACAGCCTGCGCCATCTTCTCTGCAGCCGCCTGATTGAGGGGGGAAATTAGGGATAGGGCCATGACCAGGGGTAGGATCCTGGCTCCCCTTCTTCCTTAGAGACTAAGGGGAACCATCTCAATGTTTACCTGTCACTCGAGAGTCAAAGTGCTCTGCAAACCAGCCTGGCAGTTACTGCTCCTGGCCACTCACACCCACTCCAGCGCAGCCCTCCCATCTCTACTCACCAGCCTCTCACGTACAGAGGAACAAACTCCTCCGTTTCTCTCAGCCCACTCAGGGGCTTCTCTGTTCTTAACAAAAGTCAGGGCCACCCACCTCAGCCTCCCGCTGTGGCACTGCACAAAACTCACTCTGCTCTGCTGCTCCTTGGTGCTCAGAGCCTGCAGCAGCTCCCGAATTTCGGCATCATGCTCCATGGTTTGACGGTTCCGGTCACTGAGGAGATCCTGCAGCATCTTCTCCTTGTGCTGGAGACGCAGGCACAGCTCCTCTGCTACCTCGCTCTGCCCGGGGCCCAGCTTGCACAGCAGAGTTGCTGTAAGCTCCTGAACAAGGGGGAGGAAAGGAGAGACACTGCTACCATCAAACTGGAAGCTGTTCAAGGACTCTCTAGCCTGGGTGCAGCTGAGGGAGCAGTGTCAGCAGGCACAGGCATGTACAGGTGCCAAAAGCAGCCAGCCCCCAAACACTGAGCACAGCTTCACGTGAGGCAGGCAGCAGGCTCTGGTTTGGGACCACTCTCTCTATGGACAAACTGGCTGAAGGCTCAGGAAGCCAAGGCAAGGCCTTACCTCCACTTCCTTGTTCCTGTCATGCAGGCAGGTCTGCAGCTGTTGGATGATTCCTTCCTGCTCCTTCTGCCTGCTGCAAGATTTGGCCTCAATCTCCTCTTTGAGCCAGCGGAGGTTTTGGCAGGTTGCTGAGACCTGCTCCAGTTCCAGGGTTTTGGCTTTCAGGAGGCTCTCCAGGCTCTGAGGACCACAAGAGAAGCAGCTCAACCAGGGACAGAGACTTAATCCCGAATTAAGCAAAACTGGAAATACCAGTCTCTACTGCTAGCAGAGTCACACAGATTCACCCATCTGCTCCAGGTGTCCTCCACGCCCAGCCCAGGAACAGGAGTGACCCAGGAACCTGCCCCACTCATAAGGCCAGAGGAAGCCAAACACCTGCAGACACCCTTCCCAGCAGCCAGCAGAGCATTCCCAGGAAGGCGTGTCTAACGCCAGCTCCTCACGGCGTGCTGGGCTCTGCAGCCCAGGCCCCAGCACTCACGTGGATGGTGGCCTCGTTGCTGGAGAGGACATCGCGCAGCCTCTCCAGGTCACCGCCACGCTCCCGCACCGAGACACGGAGCTGTTGCAGCTCCTGCTCCTTCCTCTCCAGGGCACAGAACTTCTCATCTACTGCTCGCTGTGTGAGAGAGGGCATCATTCAGGATGGGGTAATGGGGCTCTGCAGCCAACACTCCCTGTACGCTGGACTTCAGCTCCTCCTTCCAGAGGGACTCGTCTCAAAGGATGAGCCACGAAGAGCATGCAGAAGATATGGTCACCCCTGGGGCTCACGGTAACCCAAAGGCTGAGCCTCAGGGACAACTGAAACACTGCCTACAATACGTGCTCACCTCCAGAGCGGCATCCCTGTCGCTGACACGCTGCTGCAGCTTCTCCAACATGGCATTCATGGCTGCAGGGCTCTTCTCCAAGCTTTGCTGGCATTGCAGAAGCTCCCTGGATTCCTAGAGATCACACACACACACCCCCTAGTAAAACTGACAGTACAGAAACCTCCTCCACCCCCAACAGTAGCACAGGAGAGTCGGGGTAACTACCTCCACCCGATGCTTGCTCTAGCCTTCAGATTAAAGGGTGGTAGTCCCAGCACCTGGGGCTGGCTGACTGAGCACCTGCCAGGGCTCACCAGGCATTGCTGTGGGCTGAGCTACGTGGATATCTGTGCCTTACTCCTCATCTTGGGGGCCCAGAAGCCTCTCTTTCCTTCCTTTCTTCAAAGGGCATGCATGAAAGCTACAGACAGACTTCTGCATGGCCAAATACCAACAGAGGATCAGGGACTCCACTGAATCATGCTCAGCTCAGATCTTTCTGCATCTCACCTGCAGAAGCTGCTCCTTGCGAGCCAGCTGCTGAGTCAAACGCTGAACCCTCTGCTCCTGGGCCTGCAGCTCACGGCTTTTCTCCCACTCCAAGGTCTGGAGCTGCTGAGCCTTGTCCTGCAGCTCTGCCTGCAGCTGTTGTACCACAGCACGCAGCTCCTGCAAGGAAAAAGCACATCCCTTGGAATTCAGTCCTCAACACAACCATAAACACAGGCCAGTCTGAGGAAGCCAAGAGCAGTAAGGGCTGTGGGAACAGCTAAAAATGCCTTGCAATGCTACAACTTTCACACCTCAAAACACACTTCCACGATGTTTAAATTTATTTAATTGCCCAGGGTATTCATCCACCTAAACCCCCTGCTCTGGCCACAGGCAGAGCTTTAGTCAATCCCAGCTAACCTGTGCAGCAGGGGACATGAACATCACAAAAAGAGACGGGAGATTTGCACCAGCCGATGATGTACAAGTGACAACCTACCCACTTATCAAGGGTCTGTGCTGATTCTAAATCCTCAGCTATGACACTAAGGAGGCTGGAGAATTCTCCCTGACATGTGTGACAAGGGGTTAGGCAAGTGTGCCCAGTCTGCTGTCAGCAGACACGATGAATGAGAGCAGAGTATTGACTACATCAGTGCTCCTTCGTCGTGTAAACCCAGAAACTTCCAGGCTAAGTGCTTGTCCTACCTGATTGTGTTTCCAGGTTGCCTCTCTCTGCTGCTCTTCCTCATGGACTGTGGTCTCCAGGAGCTGGGCTGCTCTCTTGGCTTCAGCCAGCTGATGCTCTTTCTGGCGCTGAGCTCTCTTCAGCTTCTGCACCTCCAGTTTGGTGCAGAAAAGCATGTTCTGAAGATCGAGCGGTGACATTTGCTGCTCCTGGGGTGACAGTGGGCTCTCTGACACCTACCAAAAAGCAGAGTTCAGAGAAACTCAGAGACTCTCTTCACCTGAAAACCAGGAACCCTGCAGAACAAAACCCAGTGTATTTGAGGCTTTCCAGGATATACCTGCAGCTGTCCCAGATGGTTTCTGTGTAACATGTCCCGCAGCTTGGCCATCGTCTCGTTCTGCCCTTCGATGATGTGGTACAGCTCTTCTGCCTGAGTCCAAGCACAGGAAGCACACTCAGTGGCAAACCAAGCACAAACTCTCCCATCCCAAGCCTCCAGCCTGGATTACGACACCTCAGCATCACATGAAAGAGGCTTTGCAAGAAATAATTTACTGAGATGCAGGACGCCAAGCAATGGCTCAAGCATTGCTTTTCAGCCGCTGCCCACAGGGCTAGCACGGTTCCCTGTTTTGGTGAGCACCACCCTGCCCACCTGAAACTCTTACCTTACTCTCTTTGCTCTTCAGGGCCTCGTTCAGACTCTGGATTGTACGATCTTGCCTTTGTGACGTTTCTTGAACAGATTTTAATTCGAAATTCAATTCATTCAGCTTTTCCTGTAACAACTGAAGACAGAAATAGGTCGGGTTTATTTAATCCTGCCTAATGCTCTATGTAAACACCCTTAAGACTCCCTCCACTCCTTACTCCATACAGCCCTGGTGTTGACCACATCGAAATCAACCTGGCTCCCTCTAGAGTCTGTAAACACTGTTGGAGCTGGGTGGAGACGCGTGAGTAAACACAAAGGGCCCCACAGGACTCATTCCAGTGCTTCTGCTCCCTCAGGTGCAGGGCAGAGGTTTCAGGCTTGGGTTCACAGATCAAACTGCCTCTCACATACTCCAGGAGAGTCTCACTCAGGCTGCCCAGCAGCCCTCCCTCCCACTTTCTATCATTTGTTTCTGTTTCCTCAAAAGGAGAGAGGCTACTTTAGGCCAAAATCCTCCCAAAAATCTGAAAGAAAAGTGTCAGCATGGAGAAGCTACACATTCACTGAACAAATCAGTGGCTTGTTTAGCGCTGGGTTCAGCACTAAAGAGCCCAGCCACCGTCAGTCTGCCGACAGCACGGCTGCAAAGCAGAGGGGAACCTCTCACCAGTCTCCACGGATGGTTTACAACCTGAGAAACTTTTGCCTTTGACACTCTCACCCTAAAGGGAATACCACCCACTCAAACAGTTTCAGGACAGTTTGCTGCCTTCACCATAAAGCTTGAGACACAGCATCTGTTGTGCAGTTAAACGAGTGCTTATTAGCATTTTTAAACATGCTGCCTCTTGGCAGTCTTCAAGTTGGATGATACACCTCCTCCTATGGACTTACTCAAGACTCAACTTCTTATGGAGCTGGTGCTGCCATGTAATTTTCTCTTGTTGCTCCTGAGTTTACACACCTGTCCTGTTATCTCTTCTCTAACAGACACTCCCCCTAACCTGGTTAAACACTTCTAACTGCATTTACTGGGCCTTGCGTCTCTATTTCTGTCAAGCTTTGCAGTCCAGGCAGCTTCAGCACCTTATGGCCATCTCCAGATTTAAATAAATATTCCATCCCAATTTTTTTCCACCTTTAACCTGTTTTTCCAGAGGATATAACTTACCTTAGAGTTCAAGAGCATAATTAAAAACACATACCCTTCTCAACATGTGTTAATATTGATCTGCCTCAAGAGAACTCAGATACATGTTTCTTTCCAAAGTATTTAAACAGAAATGAAACCAGGGCCCCCTCTCTCCTGGACCAGGCTCAGCCCATGCAAATCCAACAGGCAGGGAAACAGCCCTTCACCAGCTCCTGGAAGGCTCACCAGGCAAGTGGAAAGTTATCTCAAAATTATGATTTGCAAAATTAAATATGGAAAATTACACAGCCCAGCTGCAGGAAAAAAAAAGTAAATGCTTTTAATTGAAGCTGGCAGACAACAGCACTGAGAACCACACACGAGCACACACCCTTGCTGGGAGAGAGGTGCAGGTACCTGCCTCCAGCCAGGCCAGGAGGCACCCTCTGACACCGAGCACATCAGACTCACTAGGCACTGGATGCGCTATGAAGAAATACCTTGTTGGCAGCTTCAAAGTGCTGGATTTTGCCCTGCAGCTCTGCTGCACGCACATCGGACACGTGCTCCCCTGCTGCAGCGTCACCTGGAGCTGGCTGCTGACGTTCATCCTGCAAATTCTGAAAGGAGAAAAACAGTGAAAAACGAGAGAATGGCTCAGCTCTTGCACTGGCTTCTTCTGTTCAGCTGTCGGCCGTCACAGACCCTGCAGCATGGATTTAAACATGCCCCACGTGCTTTTCTAACCGGCTCTGATCCATTACTCTGCCGTGTCTCCCTTCACTTGGGTGGCAGGCTGGCACCTGGCAGCCCTCTGCCTCATCTGCCAGAAGTGCCCCGAGGCTCCGATTGGGCTCCCTGTCTCTCCTCGCTGCTGCACCACGAACCCAGCAGCTGGTTTTGCTCTAACCACTGTCTGTGGGCTAATGATGGATCCTCTCCCCACGCCCAAGCCGTATCCCTGAAACCTGCTCTCCTTCCATGTGCCCTGCTGGCATTTTAAAAAAGCTTCAAAGCCCGCACTGAAATGGTTCCCATGTTCTGCCGAGCTTCTGTGTCTTTATCAAGCCTACAACCTTCAGTCCTTCCTAGCAGTCACCCCCTGCTCTGAACCCCTCCACCTGTGATTTTCTGGGCTCTCCTTCACGGATTCCCGTGCTCCGGCACCCACACCGTGTACGATTCCTTGCAGCTCCTCGGTGCCACAGCTGAGACCTTTTTTCACGACACATACCCATTTATTGGGAATGCAAACAGCCTACTTTGTGACACGTGGCCTGCCAGAGCCGGCTGGCTGAGCACAACACTAATCCCTTGTCATCCCTCCTTACAATTCCGCTGCCTCCTGCCCAGTGAGTTAACTCCTTAGGGCAGCGCTCCATCCCGGCCGCCCTCACAGGACTTCCTTCAGTACTCCTGAATATTATCAGCGACACAAAACTGACTGCACTGGTGCCTGCTCTAGGTGGGAGCCCTGGCAAGCAGGGGGGGTGCAGCCTGGAGGCCACGGAAACGTGGCAGGGCTTTTTTGGAGCACGCACGAAGGAGCAGCAGCTCCAGGCAATGCAGCACAGCAAGGACAGGCAGCTCCAGGCAGCTCCGATTAGGGAAAACAGGCGGAATCCTGCCTTCAGCAGCCACAGAAACGCTGTCTGTGGGAAAGCCAGGCAGCGCAGGGGAGCTCCCTCAGGTCCCTGCACCGCCTCTCACAGACAGAAGTAACACTTCCCTTTACCCTGACGTTTTGTGAGAATTTTAGTGAAAACTCGTAGTCAGGGTGCTTACAAATTTTCTCTGCCAGAAGGCTTTGGATGAGACAGGAAGATACGTTGGAATCTGTCACAGCAGCTATTTTGAAATAAGGTTGATTAAAGCAGAGAGGGGGAAAAAAGGAAAACACATTTCCTCAATTTTCACATTAAAAAAAAAAAAAGGAAAAAATAAAAAAGGCAGAAAACCTGGAAAGAGCTAAGGACAAGTAAAGGAAAGGCAGAGCCAGCTCCAAAGTTCCAAAGCCCAAGCTGCCTCCCTGCAGCCATGTGGACTCCTCCAGCTTACTGCCAATCTCCTCAGCACAGCCCCAGCAGCGCCAGCGCATGCTGACCCCAACAGAACCCTTCTGTAAAAAATTACAATCCCGGCACTATCTGAGCCTGCCAAGCTCCGACCTGCCCAGCACAGCCGAAGAGCCTGGCTGTCAGCAGGGCACCGCACGCAGCTGCGGGAGCGTCTCTCAAAGGCTCTGTCTGGTGCCACTTCCCTGGGGCTGTGGTGGGGAAGGGGAGGAATTGTTGGTTCAAGAAAACCCCCGGGAAGGGGGTTACTACAAGGTAACATGCCCCGACACCAGAATGCTCCATAAATTTAAAGAACGGCAAAAGCAGTAAGAGAGCTGTGGTCCCATATATCCTAGATATTGCTTTCGCATTTACGCACAGGAATCGCTGGACAGCAGCAGCACCTGGCTTACAGGAAGGGTGTTGCTTCCACAAACAGAAAGAAAAACCATTTTACAAGAACTATTCAGCCTCCTAGCTGCGTCTGCCTTCCCATTTCTGCTCCTAAAGCCATCCGAAGGATTAAGCCCTTCCCCCTTCAGCCAGACCCTGCGCCGAAGAGCTGCGGCTGTCACGGCAAGGAACCGGCAGTGAAAAATCCCGCAGGATAAATTCCTGGCAGGGCCGGTCGGATGGCAGAGGCTGGGGAAACTCCTCAAAACACAGTTCCTAGACGAGGACGGCCGTGCGTGACACAAAGCCAACCTGTAAACACGCCACGCTGACTGTGCCACGTTGTTCAGAGAAAGCCCATTTTTATCCTGCAAGCACGTCCCTAGCAGTGAAAACCAGCAGCAAACGAGACGATGCCCCGGTTCACATCCTCGGCTGCCGGCGCGATGCCTTTGTGCTCCAGATGAAAACTAGTTTTCCTGCCTTCCTCCCTAGCATCGTTCCTTGCGCAGGCTTTTAGGGAAAGGAGCACACAGCTGCGGGAAACGCCCGAGCAGATGGGGCAGCAAGCAGCGCCGGCTAAAGAGGAAGAGCAATTCAGCACTGCCACAGTTGCCATAGTAATAAACGAGCATTTTCCTAATCCTCCAGGCTACCTACAGCATTAGGCAGCACTAAGGCTGCTAATGGGAATGCAATTAGGCTGACATGGATATTCCTGAATTGAAGCTGACTGAGGCCTTCTATTCATTACGGAAAGTGGTAAAGAAGTTACAAGTTCAGCTTTTTGACTGCATACTAAAGAACATTTCATAAAAGCCAGCGAAACAGCCGCAACCTGGAGCTAGGACTGCTATCAAGACAGATAACAGCATCCCGAAAGCAGGAGCTTTCATCACCTCTCAGCAACACCTGCCGCTAATTGATAGATCTTTTCAAAGGATCAGAAAATAAACCTATTATCTTGAATACCAACCCTAAAGTCATCCTCTGGCACAAATCCACCTGCAAGGAAAACACCTTTTCCTCAGGGCACACGCCACAGATGCCTGGGTGGCTCTGCACGTTCGACAGGTCGGCCTGACCTGCAGAGGCAGAGCTGGAGGCAGGCGTTCCTCACACTCCAACCATTACTCAGGCACAAAGAAAACACATTTGCTGGAAAACACATGCCCAGAAGCTTAAAATACTCCCTTTAGTTGTGGATAAAAGCCACATCGATTTCTTAAAGATGAAGTGAAGCTGGTGTTTTCTCAGCAGGAAAATGACAGTGAGCTTAGACCCACCTAGCAGGCTGCACTGTCAGGGAGGGCTGATGGAGGGGGGGAAAGGTTCATTTCCCAGAACACAGGGAAGAAACAGGAGACAAGAGAATGACTGAGGAGAGAGGCAGCACACCTAAAAAGGACAGAGGTGCCTATTCTTAGCCCCGGTTCAGCCACACGTGGCCGTCTGCGTTATCTCAGCGCAGAAGAATCCCCAGTGGGCTCAGCACTGGACCACGAGGACAATGCTCAATGGAACGGCGGCACCGTGACCTCTACCTGTACCCGCAGCGGCATATAATCCTCACAGAGGTCATCCCACAGCTCCTGCAGTTCAGAAATTTCCAAGGGAAGGCCCAAAGGAGCTCTGGAGAACGATTTTCTGTCTGTGTTCAGGAAGGCAGAACTAGCACAGGCTAAGCCAGCAGAAGCACTGCCATCTGCCAAGTCACGGCTGAGCTTGGGAGGGGGCAAGCTGGACTTCACAGGAATAGGCAGTCGGCTGCCTCGGGGGCTCTGGAGGGGTTTGTAGTCCAAAGTCTTGATCAAATTGAGGGCCAGCTCCAGCCTGTTCCCGCTCAACGAAGAGCTTGGGGTCATGCGGTCATCCGAGAAATCGTCACATTTCCCATTCCCTTTCACGCCCTTATCTGCATCTTCATCCTTCTGCTGCGGAGGGCTCGCCTCCACGGTGGTGTCCAGAGACTCAACAGAGGATGCAGGCGTGCCTTCCTCCATGCTGTCCCCGTCCACAGCCACCCTGGAGCTGGTGGACTCGGCCACATCACACACAGACGACTCCTCGTTGCCCATGCTGGCCGACCAGCGGCTGGACAGCCCGCAGGAGATGCTCCTGGCCACCTTACGGGGCACTTTGCAGATGGCTTCATAGTCAGCGTCGGCCACACGCAGGGCAGCACAGCCCCGGCAGCGCCGCGGGCGGTTCCCTGCTCCCTCGGAGCCGTGGCAGCTGTGCGGCTCCAGGCCGTGCTCTTCTTGCTCCATCCAATATTCAAACCCGGAGTAAGTGAAGTCCTCCTGAAGGAGGGCAGCGTACCGTGCATCAGGCAGGTTGGAAAGGTCCACGGTCCCCTCCCCAGCCCTGTCCTCTGTGCTGGAGTCGTCGTTGTTCCTGCGGTACATGCTTGCGATGCAGAACTTGAGACGGTCCTTCTCCAGCAGCAGCTTCTGCAGGCGCTCGATGGAGAGGGCTTCGATGCGGGCGATGACGGTGTCGAACCTGTAGATGCGGTCCAGCATGAAGGCACACTTGCTGCAAGCGAACTCGGACCTGCCATCCCGGCACAGCTCCCTGCCCAGGACGTGGGAGAGCAGCACCTGGAGATTCAGCTTGGCCGCCGTGTGAAAGATCCATCGCCGCTGGTTGCCGCACAGCTCCCGGCCGCAAATCCGGCAGTTTTCCTTCATCCTCTCTACCCCCGGCACCCAAACCTACTCTTGCAGGTTTCTCAGGAGATCTTCCCGAGGTCAGCACATCTCCCTCAATCCCCGAGCCCACCGGCAATTCTCACCGCACCAATCCCCTCTTTTTAGGGTGGTGACACGCCGGGACTCCTGATGCAACAGAAACATCCCACCCTACACCACCTCCTTCACATCTTCACAGCCACACCTGGGCTGCCCCCTTGTCCTGGCTAGCCCCCCCGCCCCTCAGATGCTGCTCCCTCGCCTCACAGCTCGACCCCCCGATGCTGCCCCCTCTCTCCTCACAGCCCCCGTCCCGGGGCCGCCCCTCACCGCGGGCTGCCCCGGCCCCACCGCCCCGGCCCCACCGCCCCGAGCCGACGATGCTCCTGCCACGGCAGCGCCCGGCGTCTGGCTCAGATTTCAAGATGGCGGTGGAGCCAACCCTCCGCGCATGCGCGGTGCCCGCAACGCCTGCTGGGATGTGTAGTTGCCACGCCCGCGTTACGCACGCGCAGTGGCGGCCCGCGCCACGCCCGGACACACGGACAGCGCCGGGAGTCGCGACAGAGACAACGACAGCGAGCGATCGCGATGCGACAGCGCAGGGGTCCAGTCTCGATGCTAGAGACACACACACACACACACGCACACTCTAGTGCTTGGCTTCAATGCAAGTGCCTGTCCCAGTGCCAGGTCCCTATAGTGCATGTGCCACGTCCCCGTCCCAATGCCGGTGCCTGTCGCAGTGCCAGGTCCCCACCCCAGTGCCACGTCCCTGTCCCAATGCCAGCACCTGTCCCAGTGCCGGATCCTCACCCCAGTGCCACATCCCCGTCTCAATGCCAGTGCCTGTCCCAGTGCCCAGCTCCGGCAGGCAGGGCGGGTGGGCATGTCCCTGCAGCACAGCGCCACCAGCACCTGCACGGCAGCCCGTGCCACCCGGGGGGCAAGTGGCAGGGTCCCTGCAGGACCACCCCACAGGCAGCTCACACACCGATGGCCCGCGGCTGCTGGGGACAGCGCCGTGCCACCAACACGCAGCGTGGCCAGAGCTGTGCAGCTGCCAGGAACATGCCGCTCTGATCTCTCACAGCCCCGAAATCCTGCCTGGCACCATGCCAGGCTGCCGGGAGTATTTTAAGACTTGGGATTTAAATGGCAGACGGGAGCAAGCGGCACCAACACCCGCAGAAGGACTGCACAGGCTGGTGGCCTGTCCCCTGAGAGCTCACACCGTGTCCTCTGAGCCCCCCTGCTCCTCCCAGTCCTGGCAATCACCTGACCCTGCCAGGCTGAACATGGCACAGCCCTGGCCACAGCCCCAGAAGGGGACAGGGATGACAACAACCAGCCAAGCCCTGAGTGGAGGGCTCCTCCTCCCTGGCGTCTCCCCACCCTTGCCCGCTTACCTGCCCCTCCATGACCAGAGACCCCTCCAGACGCTGCTGCAGGTCACGCTTCTCCGCTGACAGCATTTCCACGAGCTGGTTGCTGGCCGCCAGCTCTTGGGTCAGGTCTTCGATCCTCCTGAAAGCGACAAAAGGGCATGGGATGCTCAGGAACTGGGTTGGCCCTGGGATGACACTGGGGATAGCTGACTGAGGTCAATCTCTGGGGCAAAGCAAAGATGCCTCAGGACTGCTCCCCCTTCCCCACAGCCCAGATCTCCCCCTTGGGGTGACCCCTGCACCCCACCAGATATGAACAGCCCCTCAGTCATGCACATCACGAGCCTCCTGGCAGTCCCCAAGAACTGGCACAGCGCACAGGCTGGCAGCATAGAGGGGACATGCCCTGGACACCTACCTCTGGGCCATGGCACCACAGCCATTGTCGCTCCTGTCCTCGTGCTTTGTCTTCACCGCTTCCTTCAGCTTCCCTGTCAGCTGCTGGCATCTCTCCGCCTCAGCTCTGGCCAGCGCCGTGGCCTGCTCGGCCTCACTCCGTGCCAGCCGGGCCTCCTGCACGGCAGCAGGGTGAGCCCCCGGGCACCAGCCCCCGGCTCCTCCCTGGCCCCCACCATCCCTTGACTCACTTCCTGCAGGAGCTGAATCTTGTTCTCCAGGAGCTCGTAGACGTGCTCCGACTCCCGCTGCCGCTCCTCATACTGCTGCCGGAGCGCGGCCTGGCTGCGGGTCGTCTGGTTCTCCGCGGCCACCCTGCCAGGCACAGCGCGCTGTGCCAAGCCTGCTGTGGCACGGCATCTCCCACGCCACGGCGTGGCCTGGCGCAGCACGGCGTGGCTTGGCAGTGTGCGGCGTGGCACGGCACGGCATAGCACAGCGTGGCACAGCCTCTGTGAAAGCCTCCACGCCAAACCAGCTGGGCTGGGTGATCTGTACCGCTCCAGGTGCCCTCAGCCTGGCTCCCTCCACGCCCTGCACGCTCCCAGCACTGCTGCCCTGGGGACACGGCTCCTCTGGCAGCACCAGCTCATGTTTAGGCTCTGACCCACCACAGCACTCCCTACACGCTCCCAGCACTGCTGCCCTGGGGACACGGCTCCTCTGGCAGCACCAGCTCATGTTTAGGCTCTGACCCACCACAGCACTCCCTACACGCTCCCAGCACTGCTGCCCTGGGGACACGGCTCCTCTGGCAGCACCAGCTCATGTTTAGGCTCTGACCCACCACAGCACTCCCTACACGCTCCCAAAACCAGGGGCTCCCCAGCTGCTGTGCCACTGGCCCCCCTGCCATCGGTACCCCACGGTGGAACACCCATGCCAAGGCCCCTGGGCACGGCGCTGCCCTCCCCCACCAAACAGGTGCTGTCCTTTATTTTTGGCTGGCGCCGGGGCTGTAAGAGGAGCCCTGCGGGTGCCCAGCCCCATTGCAAACCCCTCCAGCCCCACTGCACGCCCCTCTATTGCCGGCTATGGGCAGGGTGCAGGCAGACACCCCCGTGCCCACACAGCCACCGCAGGAGGCCCACGGGCACCATGTCTGCCCCGGGGTGAGGGGCTTGGCCAGCTCCACTCACCATGTGTTGTCCAGGGCTTGTTGCTTCTCCTGCAGCTCCCGCTTCAGGCTCTCCACCTCCACCTTCAGCTCAATGTTCTATGGAGCAGGAAGGAGGTGGGTAGGATGCCCTCACGCTTGCCCGTTCACCCCAGCGCCCACGGGAATGAAGCAGAAGTGGCATGGGGGACCCCCACCCCATGGCAGGGCTTTGGGTGCTCCTGTCAGTGAGTGGCAGAGGTGGTATCTTAGCCTGTCGGCGCTGGGATGGCGTGTACCCACTCCATCTGTCTGCCCTCAAACATGCACTGCCACCCACCCCGGGCACCCCGCCAGGCTGGGGACACCTTCCCCAACCCTCTCCCCGCTCCTGTCAAAGGAAACGAGGGGCAAACTCCCATACGGCAGCTCCCCCAGCCCCAGTGCCCGAAGCCTTCCCTGGCATCCCCCCCGGCTACACTCCCCTCACCCCATTTTCTCCCAGAAAAGAGAGGAAACCCTCTCACCCCCGTCCCCTACAGGCACTCACCCGCCGGTATACATCGTCCCGGCTGTCCTCGCCCTTCTGCTGGACGCGCTCCTCCAGAAAGTAGATGCGGAGCTTGAGGCTGAAGTTCTCCTTTTTGAGGTCATTGAGGTGCTGGGAGAGCGTGCGGTACCCGTTAGCCATGGCCGGCGCTCCATGGGGCGGGCATCCCGGCACCCCTCACATGGCGCCGCCGGGACACAGCCTAGGCTCCCTGCCCGCCCGCAGCTCCCGTCGCTGGCCCCGCTGCTCTCCCTTTCCTCTTTTTTTTTTTCGCCTCCCAGAGCTATTTGAGGAATCGCTGGAGCGGGGACAGCGGGTGGTGAAACCCGAGCCCCGGAGGCCCCCACGCGCCGCAGCCGTAAGGGCGGTGAGGGGAGCGTGGCGCCCGGCCGGGCTCAGCCCCTCTCCCTTTGCCGCCGGCACCTGCCCCCCGCCCCTCCTGCCCTCCGCACCCCGCTGCTGTGTCCAGGGGAGCGGGCGAGAATCCTGCAAGCAGCGCGGGAGGGCACTGGCGGTGCCATGCGGGTCCCAGCGCCCCGCGCTCTCACCTGCTCGAAGTCCCGCAGGGTCTGTGTCTGCGCGAGGGGACCCATCTCCAGATCCCGGAGGAGACACGTTTGCACCAAGGGGCCAGGCTGGGGCTGAGCACCCGGGGGGCCGCCGGACCCCCTCGGCTCGGCCGGCACAGGGTCCTCATCACCTTCGCCCCACAGCCCTTCTCGGGAAGCTGGCAGGGAGCAAGGGCGAGCGGCAGTCAGACGAGCGAAGTGGCTGCTCCACGCCTCGTCTGCCTCCGAGGAGAGACGTGGGGATGCCTCGGGGCCCAGAAAGCCGCCGGCCATCCCTGGGGCGATGCACAGGCGCACAGCCCTCGGCGGGGCACGGCAGCGGGGCGCGCAGGGTACCGGGGGCTCTCGGCGTGCCTTACCCGCCATGTGTCTGGCTCCGGGGCCCACGGCTGGCGCGTCACTGCTGCAGGGGTCCCTGCGGAGAGCAGCACCGGCCGTGTCACGCACAGCAGCGGGCTCCAGCCCCGGGACCCCCCGCCCCGTGCCAGAGGGAGCGGGGGAGCCCCACCGGTGTCTGCCACACGTGGGGATGCACGTGTGCGTTCCCGCAGCCGGGCAGCGGCTCTGAGTGCAAAGACGCGAGGCCCTGAGGGCTGTGCATACGGCAGTGTCCCCTTAGCAGCACTTCAGCTCCATTAGCAGCGCTGTCAGGGCCACCTGAGCCCCCACAGCAGACCCCCGCAGCCCCCGGGGGCCGATGTGGGGGCACGAGGCCAGGCTGGCCCTGCTCTCTGAGGGACCCTCTGCCTCCGTGCTGTCACGGCTCACCAGCTCCCCACCGCAGCCGTAACCGGGTTTATTTTCAGCTCAGAAGTGTGAGTCATTTCATGATTTAAAAGAAAGAGAGAAAGAGAAACCCCAACACATAAAAAAACCCCACCGGGATTGTTGGGGTTTTTTTTTCCCCTTTTAAAGAAATCAGAATGTTTATTTTCTAATCTCAGCCTGAGAGCTTTTTGCTGGGGTCCCATGAGCAGGGACCCCATCAGTGTGGGCACAGTGCCCTGCCCACATGCACGAGGCTGAGCCCCAACAGCCGAGTAGGGACAGTGTGTTCCTGTGGCACGAGCCACGGTAGTGGCCCCGGGACCGTGTCCCCAGAGGCTTGCACAGCACACCAGCACCTTGCAGCAGGGCACAGCACTGCCAGCCTGGCAGGGAGCAGGAGAGGCAGACACAGGCTGCCACAGACCCTGCAGCAACGACCCGTCATGGAGGGAAACTGAGGCACGATGACTTCAAACACACCGGCACTGGTCAGGCGTGGCTGTGTGCCCTGCCAGGCACCACAGCCAGCACGATACCCAGAGACAAAGCACCCAGAGGTGCTGTACCTGGAGGCACAGCGCCCAGAGGTGCAGTGCCCAGGGGCACGTTACCCAGAGGTGTGGAACCCAGAGGCACCCAAGTTTCAGTAACCAGAAGCGTGATGCCTGAGGAGCCCTGATTCCAAGAGGCACAACACCCAGGGAGGTGTGACCTGTGGAGGCACGACCCCCAGGAGGACCAGGACACAGGGTGTGGCACCCAGGCACAAAACATCCAAGGAGCCACAATACCCAGACTCAAGATGTACAACACTTAAGGAAGCACAGTACCCAGTGGCATGATAGGCCTGGAGGCAAAAAACCCCAAAAAGGCACAGTAACCAGTGACATAATATGCAAGGTTTGACACCCAGAAGGGTAATACCCAGAGACACAATGAGCAAGGAGGGATCACAGCCAAACACTTGATGCACAAGGAGATACAATAGCCAGAGGCAGAATACCCATAGAGACAGTACAATACCCAAGGAACTGCAAATCCTGGGGATGCTGTGGGGTGATGACCAAGGAGCCAGGCAAGGGCTAAGGCTTGCTATCTACAGCCCACAGTGGGTACCCTCCACGTTAGTTTTGGAGATGACAAAAAGAAAGGACGAGCTGGGCAAAGGAGGAGGTCCTGTGAGATGGGATTGTCCTGCTTTGGCTCTGAAAATCTGCACAGAACGGAACAAAGTCCTGTGAGTGGAACTTTGAAGGACACTACGGCCAAAAAAGTAACTTTTCCCTGATTAAGGATTATTTAAATGATGAAACACACCACTGCACAGGCTAATAAGCTTAATGAAATACATGCTGCCACATATGTGACTCTATTACTCAACTCTCCACCTAGATCATGCCACATGTAACATAGGAGGAAGGGGATAAGATTGGGCTAAACATAAGGAGGGTAAAAATCTCACCTAGTTAGGAGGAAGAGCCAAAAATACCTTGGAGACAGTCAATGGGCTACTCTTCTCTCCCTTGTCCCAAGCCAGGGACACCTTGCTAAGTTTCTGTGTATTATCGTTATTATTACTTGGGTTAAAACAAGTGTGCACCATCCTGAGAGATAACAGAATGGCCCCAAAAATGCTGGAAAAACAACAATGAAGCAATTGTTGGTGCAGGATTGAGGGCTCACTGATCTTGTGTGCAAAAGGAAATCAGAGCACCCTCTCTCTTGAAAAATGGCAGATGTAGAATATACTGCTTTGAAATCAGAAAAGGAGCAACTTAAAAATGTATTTGGCCACAGCTGAAAATGGAGGAAAGCAACTGCAGAAACATTTAGAGGAAGAGAAGGAGATAAAAATAAAAATTGGAAGAAAAGGTAGGGGTGATGCTTGTGTGAGCTCCTGATCCCCCTGACATCATACAGATTAGAAAACTGATCATATTCCCTGAGGAACAGGATGGAGACATATAGGGTGACCCAAATGGCAGAAAACTGGGGGAAGATGATTCTTTGTCTCCTTCAAATCCCCCTGAGTATGAAGCCAGATGCATTATAGAAACAGAAGAGACAACTGAACCTTGGGGAGGAGTGGGAAATCATTTCTGAAAAACAATCCCATTCAATCTGATTCAGTTTGAAAAGTGCTGTGGCCATAAGCCAGGCTGGACTGAAATTCAGCAGGTGGAACCCTATCACTGCACACATAATAACAGCCCATACATTCTGATTCCAGGTGGGCCTCCTCAACCATTAATGACATTTCTAATAGATAAGGGAACAGAAATTCCAGTATTAACACAGCAGGACACTGAAAAACTGGACAGAGTTGAAATCACTGGAGTGAACAGAGCAAGTGCTACGTGCCAAACCACCAAGGCTAATTTATGGCTCCCAGGCGATAAGCACATGTCCTCCCCTCACTTTGCAGCAAAAGATCACAATGAAAACATTTTGGGTTTCAATGTTCCGAGCAGCCAAACCTGGCAGCTGATGCAGAGCAACGTTTGGTCGCCCCGTTCAACTCTGACCCTAAAAGAAATCCAGATACTACAGCGCATTCACCCCACACGGCGCTTACACTCCCTCATTCAAAAGCTGCTGATGTACCACCGTACAAGTCTCTGCTGCAGCACGAAATTGAACTCCTGAAGTTACAGCTGATTTGGAGAAAAGACAAGTCAGCTCTAGAGCCCACTCCCCATGTAATCCACCGATTAATAATTCGCCAAACTTTCACCCCATATAATTCAGCAGTTTGGCTAAAGACTGCAAGGGAGATGGCAATTAACTGTTGATTACTGGCACATAGGCAGGGTGGGACCAGATTTGGAGAAAAGAGTGCCAATACTGAGCCTTTAACCACTGTTGTGCCAAATATCGAGGAACTGGTAACTCAGCTTCAGGGAGTGCCCCACTCATGGATGGCAACCCTGGATGTTAAATATATGTGTTTTGTGATTCCGCTCCAGGAACACAACAAGGCTTGATTCACCTTGACCTGAAAGGGTGTGCAGCATATATTTAACAGGCTGCCCCAGGGATGTAAACACTCTCCCACTGTTGCTCATAAAGCCCTGGCAAAGTCTTAGCCACAATCTTGCCCACAAAAGGTTACAATATATCAGTAGATCAATGATATCATCATCATCAAATCATCCCAGAATGGCCTGGTTTGGCAGGAATCTTAAAGATCATCAACCCCCTGCCATGGGCAGGGACACTTTCCACCAGCCCAGGTTGCTCAGGGCCCCATCAAGCCTGACCTTGAACACTTCCAGCAATGGGGCATCCACAGCTTCTCTGGGCAACCTGGATCAGTACCTCACCACCCTCACAGGAAAGAATTTTTTCCTGCTATCCAATCCAAACCTATCCCCTGTCAGTTTGAAGCCATTCCCCCTTGTCCTGTCACTACATGTTCTTGTAAGAAGTCTCCCTCCATTTTTCTTGTGGGCTCCCTTCAGGTGCTGGAAGGCCACAATTAGGTGCTCCTGAAGCCTTCTCTTTTCCAAGCTGAACAAACCAAATTGTCTCATAGAGAGAATTCTCTCCAATTCCCTCGTAGAGGTGCTCCATCCCCTCTAATCAATTTGGTTGGAGAATACTCTCTATGGTGGTTTTGCCCACAAGGAAAAATGTGAGCCTTGAGCAGTCCTACGTGCCAGCATCAGGGGCCCAAGCAGGAGGTTAAGTTCCTGTGAGTCTATTGGATTACAGAAGCCGCTTCTGTTCTCTGCAAACCCTGGAAAAAACAGAACATGGACAGAATCTACCTAACATAAAGGAGTGACAGCAAGTTCTGGGAACTTTAGAATTATTAGTAAGAGAACTGAGGCTGTTCCAACAGCTTGGTCTCATATACCTGACCAACCCTATCTATGGGGAGTGGGGGTTCAGTGAACACAGTTCCCATTTTAATCAGTGTCAAAAGGGGCTGGAAGAGCCAGAGAACACTAGACATTAGCTGCCACTCTTTCAATGACACTGGGACAAGATATTGCTATCCAGAGAAGGGCGTGCTGTCCCCGGTGGGGCGGTGGTACAAGCAAAACAGATAAGGAAAGAACAAAGGAAAGGACAGAGTGAGCATATTGGGGGTAATACCCAACTGACTGATACCAGCCCATCCTTTGCTGGTTACAATGCTTCAGACTGGGACCGTGGCTATGGTTTTAACAACCCCAAAATAACCTTATGCCTGGGAAACAAAATATTACTGCTCAGGGCCACCCTGAGGCGGGGCCAGCCCAGTGCGGGCTCTGGGGTGAATGAGCCGAGCACCCGCTTTCCCAAAGTCCAGCTGCCCAGCCAGCACCCCCACACAGCCAGAGTGGCAGCCCCATGCCTGGCCATGGGAATGCTGGGCCAGCAGGAGCCCAGGGCTCTGCCACGGCCATGGCTGCTTGGGCTGAGTGGGGGCTCCCCCCTCCCCGTCCCTGTGCCCAACACTGGGAATTTGTTTGCCGTGAAGGGGAGGCCACTGCAGTGCTGCTGGGGCTGCAGGAGGACAAGAGCCCTTTCATGCTGGCTATGCCAGCCTGGAGCACGGAGCAGAGCTGCCGGCACAGCACGGAACGAGGGGAGCACAGCCCTGGGAGCCCCCACTGGCCGGGCAGCACTGCCCACCCGCCCCCGTGTACCCCCACGCCCTGGCACGAGGGGCACCACGCGGCCCTGACTCAGAGCACTCACTGACTCACAGCATCTCCATGGCATCACACCACGGCCACTGCAGCCACTTGCCAGCACTGGCACCCCGGGGTGCCATCGGGGACAGGGGGGAACGAAGGGCTGGCAGCCAGGGCACGTGGGCTGCGTGAGAGCGGCTGCTGCCCACGGGGAAAGCATCCTGGGGTAAAGCATCCCCAAAGCACCGGGCACAAGAACCCAGCAACAGCAACTCACCTCCTTCTGCCACTGGATCACCTCCCGCGGGGAGACAGATGGACAGAGGGATGGATGGAGGGACGGACGGCTGGCCCCAGCGCCGCGCTCAGCAACAGCCACTGTGTGCCAGTGGCTCCAGGCTGGCAGAGGGGTTGTGGCAAGGGCCAGGCAAAGCCAGGGAGAGTGTGGCAGCTCAGACGCCCAGCGTGGCACATCCCAGCTCCCTGCTGACTCGTTGGCACAAATGTCTCAGCAGGGGCGGAGTGCCACCACGGAGGAGGTGGAGTGGGGACAACCCGGTGGCTGCCGGAGCGTGTGAGCACAGCACAGAGCGCACGGCGCGGCCACGCAGCGACCTGCACACGGGGCACGGCAACAAGGTCTCCATTGAGCACAGAGGGACGGAGGGAGCTGGGGGCCGGCGTTACCCACGCTCCCGGCTGGGCGGCTCCCGGCGCCGCACCGCAGGCGTGGCAGCCGGCACAGCTCCCGAGGCCCAGCAGCCTGGATAGGCGCCGGGACAAACGGTCAGGCCAGCGGCTCAGCGTGGAATCGGGGATGGGCAGAGCCAGGGGAACAGCAGGGACGATGAAAACGGGGCTGGAGAGATGGGGCAAGCCAAGCTCCCTGCACCAACACCAGCACTCTGAACCCCTTCCTTCAGGGCCATGCTTGGCCCAGCACCTCCCAGCAAACCTCACGTGCCCAGCGCACCGAGGAGAGCTCAGTGATGGTGCAGGCACCAGCCCAGGATCCTACAGGACCCTACAGCTCCTGCCCTCTCATCTGGCACACACACATTGCCCTGACACCCACAGGTCCCCATGGCACAGGGCAGCGAACACCAGTGTGCCCCCGGTGCTGGACAAGCGACTCCTGCTCCCTTTCATGCACGCCAGTGGCTCCCGAGTTCTCTTGGGCTTGCCGGGTGCAGGGCCCCGAGAGCCACCAACCCGGGGTCCCAAAGCCCCGTCACCAGCCCTAACCCACGGGACCCCAGCAGCAGGAAGGGATACCCGCGGCCCAAGGGAACGGGGCTTGGGACAGGGGGTGTCAGGCCCTGCACAGCCCCGAGGGAGCACACTCTGATCCCGCCCGCATGCCAGCCGCATCCCGGCGGCACCGATGCCGGCGGGTACCTGGGCCTCGACCTGTCGCGGCATCACCGCAGCCCAGCGTGGGCACACGCAGCCCCCGCGGGTGTCCCGGGCACGGGCAGCCCCCGCGTGCCCGGGACACACGGACATCCCGACCGCATCACCCCGGCCACGCGCACCCGCGCGTGTCACACGCGCGCACGGACACGCTCCTCACCTCCGCCTCGGGGCTCGCATCCTGCCCCGCCGGGCTCCGCCGCACCGCGCCGGGTGGCACCGGGCCACACACCGGCGGCACCGGGCCGGCCA
>VWPU01008894.1:0-10893 GCA_013398955.1 Callaeas wilsoni
CATCGGGGACCGGGCAGGGACAGCCCCTCCTGCCCCGGCCCGGGGGGCTCCGGCGGCCGGGAGCGGGCCCGGCTGCGGCAGCGACGGCAGCGTCACCCCGGGAGCACCCCCGGCCTCAGGAGGGACCGGCTCTGACCTTTCCAAAAGCAAATCTCCTTCCCCTCTGGTGTCCTCCCTGCCACCCGCGGGCCCCGGAGGCCAGGCTGGAGCCGTCCCAGCCTCCGGCACCTCCTCAGTAGCAGCCAGCCTTAAATCTCCTCCGGGTGGGGCTCTGTCCAGAGCGAGCTCCAGCATTCCTGCCAACAACCCTTTGGTCACCCAGCTGCTCCAAGGCAAGAGCGTCCCTCTGGAGCAGATCCTGCCCAAGCCGCTCACCAAAGCAGAAATGAAAACTGTCCCCGTGGCTCCTCAGGAAGAGAAGGGGGCAGCAGCTCCCGGTGCAGCGGGGAACGGTGCCGAGGCAGGGGACAGACCATCGAGTTTACCCCCGCAGCAGCTTGGGAAGATCTTCTGCCAGAACAGGCCTCTGCCTCACATTCCAAGGACCTTCCCGCTCCCCTCGGGAAAGGACCCCGGTCCTGAGCAGCACCAGTGCATTGAGGCGCTGAGCAAATCGACCCAGGAGCAGATCCTGCAGACTCTCATCAAGAGGGTGCAGAGGCAGAATCTGCTGCCCGTCCTTCAGCCCTCGCAGCTGAACCTCCCGCACTCAGGTTTCCCGGTGGAAAACAGCTCCACCAGCCAGAGATTCATGCTGGGCTTCACGGGCAGGAGGACGTCCAAGCCTGCCATGTCCGGGCACTACCTGCTCAACATCTCCACCTACGGCCGCGGCTCGGAGAGTTTGAGGAGAGGCTTCTCCCTGAACCCCGAGCCCCGCCTGGGGCTGAGCAGCCCCGCCGACGGTGCCAGGGCAGAGTTCGGGGAGTGCGAGGAGATGGGTGGCCAGGGCAGCAGCAGCGAGGAGGACGCGGATGATGAGAGCTCCGGGGATGAACGGGAGCACATCAGCATCAAAGAGGAGCCACGGGCGGCGCAGAGGTCTGGGCAGGGGGAGAAGGAGCAGGGCGCGCACGGCCCCGGCCCTGCGGACCCCGGCGCTCTGGGGACAAAGGCTGGGAAGGCCGAGGCAGCCCCGGTGCCGCCGGCAGCCGGCCCCAAGGAGAACGCGCCGGCGCTGGACGGCACGGCGCTGGCCCGGGACCTGCTGCAGGCGGCGCAGGAGCAGATGGCCCACGCCATGAGGGGCAAGGGGCACGGCAGCACGGAGCTCTTCGGGCCTCCCGCCGCATCCCCGGACTCGGCGCAGCCGCAGCCTCCGCTGCTCCCTGCCCCGCGCCCCCCGAAGCTGCCTGGGAGTGCCGGGGCGCAGCTCCTGGGGCCCAGCTACAGCGGCACGATAAACGTCTCCACCTCGCCCGACGTGGGCCAGGGCTCGCTCATGACCGGGCTGTCCGAGTGCAACCAGCTGGCCAGCTCCATGGGCAACGTCATGTCCTTCTCCGTGACCGTCACCACCATTCCCACCGGCCAGGCCGTGAACTCTGGCGGCCACGGGCAGAGCCTCCCGGTCCAGGCGTTCTCCGAGGACGGCGGCATGGAGGATCCCCCTTCCAAATGTTACTGCAGGTTGAAAGCCATGATCATGTGCAAGGGCTGCGGAGCCTTCTGCCATGACGACTGCATCGGCCCCTCCAAGCTCTGTGTCTCCTGCCTCGTCGTGCGGTAACCGGGGCGGCGCGTGGGGAACAGCACGGCTTCCTCTGGGCCTTGCTTTCGGAAGTACCTTGGGAAGAAACAGGAATTTTACTGCCTTGCACAAGAGACACGTTACTGAATCAGGAATACAGAGTAGAGTCCTTCTTTCATTAACGAAAGAGCACCTTCTTGTACAGGGAGTCGAAATCGCGCTCGACTACGTGAATTGTGACAAGAGTTTGCACTTAAGGAATTATGTAAATATGCCACATTATTTTGTTTAAAGATATTTTTTCAGTCTTTTAGGAGATAGTGTTTGACTTGTACTGCAGTTCCAGTAACCCCAGCCTGCTCTGAGCACGTTTGCTGAGCTCTGCTCTCCCCGGGGAATTCAGCCCATAGCCCGTTGTTGGTCTTCTCTTGGCAAAGGGAACGGGATGATCGAAGTCCAGCCGTGTGTGGTGATGGAGCACCGGGGCAGGAGCCTCGAGCGGGCTCCCTCGGCTGCTCCCAGTTCAGATCCTCGGGAGCTGGGAGGCACCACCGATGTCGTGCCAGCCTTTCCATCCATTGCGTTTCCCCCGCGAGCTGGCTGTTGCAGAAGGCTCCTGGGCTGTGCAATACGGGCTGGTGTTCCTGGTTTGCAAATCCCCCTCTCCCAGTAACCCAGCTGAAGGGAGGCGGTGTCTGGGGGTGCTGCTGGCGGAGCTGCAAGGGGCTGTGCTGACCGTGGGGTGGGGAGGCACCAGAAGAGCTCAGTCACTGGGACCGCCGGTGACCCACCGGGAGCAGGGGTCACACAGCTGTGCTTGGCCTGGCGGGACTGGGCAGGAATCTGCTCCCTGGGCATTCCCCGGGAGCCGGGAGCTGCCATCCCACGGCCGAGCCAGCCGCTCTTGGGACATGGGGGCAGGGAAGGGCACGAAGCGTCCTTGGTCCTGCCATGCTCCAGGAAGCGTTTTGTGCTCGTCCAAACACCCCCGTGGTCAGACATCTCCAGTTTCTATCCAAGGTTTTGTATTTCCTGGGTATCGGGAAAGGTAAAGGAGTGTCTGCCTGGGCCTTGCTGGGCGGCTCTTTGTGTTTGAAATACCAAATTGGGCTGAGCTCAGCTCAGCTTGGGCCCAGCGGAGGGAGGGGTGCTGGGGCAGCCCCTCAGACCTGACCGGGGACATGCCTGGTGACACCTGTGCTCCCCGTCAGTCCCTGGATTCCTTCACCTGGACTGATGGAAATCAAAGCACAGAGGCCTCGTGTTCCTGGGGGCTGAGGAGCTGATGGAGCACGAGTCACTCGAGGGCTGTTCCTCTCCTGGGGCGGGCGGGGGCCTTGCTGCATCCTGGTCAGGGAACAGAGCTATGTATGTTTTTGATGGAAAAGCACTGAATTCACTTTTAATCCAAAGGCCTTTTTAAGCTGAAGCAATATTCCCACAGCAGTGGGGCAGCTGAGTGGTGCACGGGGTCCTCAGCCTTCCCTTCCCCTCTCTTTTGTACTACTGCTCCCCTGCCCTTCTCCCCGGGAACCCGGCACTGGTGGTGAGCAGCAGAAATAATTCCCTGGGTGATTGTCCAAGGAACAAGTGGTGCCCAGGGCTGCCAGAACTCCGGGAGCCTTTGGACAATGCTCTCAGGCACAGGGTGGGATTGTTGGGGTGTCTGTGCAGGGTCAGGAGTTGGACTGGATGATCCCTGAGGATCCCTTCCAGCACAGGATATTCCATGACTGTGGTTTAGCTGGTGATGATAAGGAAAAGGGAGTTGCAGACTTGATCCCCTGGTAGCAGGAGCATTTCCTTCCCTGCCCACGGAGTGCAGCCGCCTCCGGAGCAGCAGGAGCTGCAGCATCACCTGCTCTGGGTTCTGTCATCTTAAATTTATTGCAGAGCAGTGACCCCCACTGTCGTGATTCCACATCGCTGCTCAAGCATCCTGTGGTGAGGAGGATTTAGGGATTAGAAATGAACTCGATTTTTTAAATCTAAAACTGAAATCTCTAAAAAATTGCACAAAATTATCCCCACGAGCATCTCACACCTGCGGTAGTGGTAGCCCAAGAACACCAGGCCTGTGCGTGTTCCTGCCACTTCCCGCTTCCAGCTCTTGTTCAGGAAGAGGAATTCTGACATTTTTGTAAACCTGGGGACGCAGCGTAGGCTGGTTTGGAGATCTGTCCGTTCCTCCCTCAGGCCTCATCTAGACAGGAAGGAAGTTCCTTCCCGTAATCCTGGACAGACACTTCCATTCCTGGCTGGGACAGCCCGGGAGAGGCCGGTGTGCAGCTTGGTGCTGATTACACAACAGACGGACAGAGTCGTTCTCAGAGCAGAGTGAGAGGTTTCGCTGCTGTCCTGGATTTGTGTCCAAACCGGCACAACTGCACACTTGGGTCAGTTCTGGTCTCTCCTTGGCTCCTCCCAGGGTGTTTTTCCAGACTCCTGGAGAGGGGGAAGCAGAGGATGAGGAAGGAGCTGTGACCCTGAGCATTCGCAGACATTCAGCTGCTGCAGCTGCCGCTGGAAAGGCTCTTCCAGAGCTCCCCAGGCACTTCCCAAACTGTCACCTGTGGCTCCAGCTGGTTCCTCCCGTTGGATTTCCCCGGTGTCCTCTGCTGAGCGTGGATTTGGGTTGCTGTGCCCGTTCCCTGGCAGTGCAGGGAGCTGCCGTTCCCAGAGCCATCCCATGGGAATGTGCCCATCTGGCCTCGCCATCGCAGGAGGGGGTGGCTGGTGACCCTGGGTGGGACGGTCGGAGATCCTGGATGTGGAGGTGGCCCCAGGCTGGCTTTGGCCAGGGTAGGATCGCGCCGGTGACTCGGGAGTTTACACCTGTCAGTGCCTTAGTTCCATTTCATGGATCAACACGTGGCTTGGGCTACTTTTCTTCCATTTCTTTTCAAGGAAATCAGTTCTCCCGGTGCCCGTCTGAGGTTTGAGCACGCTCCTGGTGCAGCCTGGTGGAGCATCTCCGAGGGTGAGCAGAGGGCACTGAGTGTGAGGAAATCGTCCGGGATAACGGGCTCGGTGTAATAATCCCTGGAAGTACTCCCTGGAATAGGGATAAAGCCCTGGAAGTTCCGCATGTGCTGCAGCTGGGTGTGGGACGATGGGTTTCAGAAGGGGAGTCCTGTGCAGTTCCTGGGGTGGGATCGACCTGTCCCACTGCTGAGGCTCCTTCCCATCATCCGACCTTCCCATAGACAGTAAATCCACCTCCACACGGGATTTATAATGAAGGGGTGTCCTGACAGAGTTTAAACCGTTAGACTTTGGTCCCCCAGGAATGAATTTAATGGCACTGCAGGGAACGGCGGCATCAGAAATGCAGGATTTCCAAAGCCTGATGTCAGAGTGTTTGTGGCAGGGAAAGGAACCTGATGAGGGAAGAGGTTTCAGTTTCCCTTTTCAGGAGACAGAACTGGAATTAGAGCCTGACCAACACTTCGCTTCCCAGCGCCAAACCCCGTGGATGGGCTGTGGCACCGGAGGCACCAGTGCGGCTCTGGGAGTTCAGGTTTTGAGCCAGGTGGGCAGCAAGGGAAGGAATTTTGTGTGGAATTTTACTGTCCCTCCTGGAATTTACAGGAAAGAGGAGGTTCCAAGCAGTTGCACTGGTTGGGGAGTTGGATTTTTAAAATTTTTATTTGGTTGCACAAAACAGCTGCTGGAGCAGCAGTTCCTGGTCAGGTCGTTACCGGGAGGGACCCTCAGGAGGGAGGCAGCAAAGACCACCCCGGGGCTGGAGGGTGGATTGGGAGCGGCTTTGGGGCTTCTCTCCTCCGGGGAGGCTCCGTGCGATGGTTCATGTGCCGCACGGGAAGGTCCGGAGAACGGGGCCGGGCTGGGGTGTCCGTCCTGTTGCGGGGTCCCACAGCGGGAATGTGGGAGGCTGCGGGGCCGTGGGAGGGCCCGAGCGGTCACTTGGATTAGCGCGGATTGATTGCGGGGCTGGGCAGAGCATCCCCGGGCGGCCGCTGGCACCCAGGGACGGCAGCTCGGGAGGGAGCGGCCCCGGGCGCCCTCGGGCCTGGCTTGTTTTTAATGCTTTCGTTTGCTGTACGTGCCGAGCGAGTCGAAGAGCTTACAGTAATATATTTTAAGTAATATATATTTTAGTATCCGTAAGGAGCGGACAAAGGAGGGGTTCCGAGGTGGTGACAGGGTACCGGAGGGCAGTTCCTCGGCCAGGCCAGCGGGGGTTACTGCAGCACAACTGAAAAGATTCAGTTCCTGCCGTTAATGCAATAAAAACGGGAATTCTCACAAAGAAGCAATCCAATACTGTTTCCCAGAGGCTTTTCCTGTGTGGACAACAGGCCTGTAAACACAGTTCCAAAAATCCTAAACCTTTGTCTTTTGCCTTTTTAAAAGGGACTTCGATTGGGCTTGAGGGTCTGTACAGCAAAATCGAGGTGACACCATTTGAAAATGTATTTTTACACAAATAATATAGAAAAAAAATTCATATTTTACATAAGAATTTTAAGTATTTGAAATATGTGTGTATATATATACTGTATGTACTTCGTATATGCTTTATTTTACATTTTCAATGTATTAAAAAGTATTTGAGCTGGTTGGATCTGAGATGTCATAATGTTTAAAAACACAAAAACAAGGGAAAGGAGCCTGGGAGGACAGTGGGTGGGAGCTCTGCAAGGAAGCACAAGCCCAGAGCAGAGGGTTTGGGGAAGGTTTTAGCAGTTTGAGAGCCTTCAGACGCTTGCCAGCCCCGTGTCCTGTCTGTTGCCATAAATCGTTCCGTTTTCCTCGTGACCACCTGGAATGATCCAGGAGCTGGGACGGATCCCCCCAGCGATGACCCTGCACAGGCAAAGCTGCTGCAGCCCCGGCTCGGCCAAACCAGACCTGGAGCGACTGGGCCTGCTCCAGCCCTGCCGTGGGAATAAATGGGTGGGTTCTCCACGGAATCATTTAGGGTGGAAAAGACCTCCAAGCTCGTGGAATCCAGCCTTTGTCCGACACCACCCTGCGGGAGCCTCTCACGGTGCTTACGGGGGATTCAGACACCAAACCCCCACCAAGATTTCAAGGGAACTCCAGCAAAGCGGGGATTTCTTCACTCTGCAGGGCTTTCGGTGAAAATCTCCCTGCAGAGGTTGATCCATCGTTGCAGCTGTTAGAACGGCAGTGAATTCCCGTTGGGAGTGGGGTCCCACCAGGGCACTGAGAGCAGGGGGGGCTCTGACCAGACACAGCTCCGTGTGCTGCAAATCCCAGCTCCTCCTGGAGCTCTTCCTGGGCCCAGCAGCCGGTCCTGCAGCACTGTGGGTGCCCGTTTGGGAAGCGGAGGAGACCTGCGGCCCCTGGCTGCACCCAACAGGGAACGCAATTCCCTGCTGAGGGAGGGTGGGAGCAGGCTGGAGCCCAGAGGTGCTGCGCCAGCCTCGTGCCCTGCTCTGTGATGCCCTTGTTGGCTCAGGTGAATCCCAAATGACATTTATTCCATTTAATCCAGTGACAGTTCCTGGAATCCCGTCTGTAACCCAGAGCTGGGTTCAGCAGTTCTGTCCCTGGGCTGTGCAGGGAAGGACACGAGGTGGGAAAAGGAGCAGCGTGAACATGTCAGGGTTAAAGGTACAAAAATGAACCCTGGAAAGGCACGGAACCGGTGTTTCTGTACTTGATCGTTATCGGGATGTCCTGCAAAAGCAAACCCGGGCACTTGGCTGTCAGAGCTGCTCGGGGCAGCGTGGGGGCTGCCACCACCCCCCGCACTGAGAGGGGCTGTGCGGGGCTGTCCCTCCTGGGCCTCGGCTCCGTGTCCAGAGGGATCCTGCCTTCATCCCAGGCCTCTTCATCCCAGCTTCATCCCCACCTGCAAAGCCGCCTCACGCCTGAGAGGGAACGGCAGCCTTGGGAGTTGTTTCCTCTTTAAGGTACGTGGGTGAGGTAAAATATAAAATGGCAGAGTGTTGGAGCTGCTGCACTTCCCAGCAAGCATTCCTTAATCCCCTAGCGCTGTTCCATCTCCCAGCCCTTCCCTCCCAGTTCAAAACTGAACCAAACTGGTCTCCTGTCCCTTCCAGTTCAGGCTTCTCTGATGCTGATTATGGATTTTGTAGTGAAAAAGCTGGGCTGAGAGTTTCACCTTTGGAGGCCTCTGGCTCCTCCAGGCCTGATCCCAGGGATGTGATCCCAGAGGCGATGAACATCTGCAGCTACCAAGGCCTCCTCCAGGCCTGCTTCCCAATGGATGAGATTTACCTGTCCCGATGGGATGGGTGCTACCTTGAGCCTCTTGGACACAGGTTTTAATGTGGTGTCCAGAGGTGTCCCAAGGATGACCCCACAAAGCGACTCCGTGGGACCTCCAGCCCCGTCCGGGCCACTGCCAGCCCCAGGCCTGTCACAGGCTGTGCCGGTCACAGACATCAGGAAAGTGTCAGGGTACGGATCAAAGGCAACTGCAGCTCAGGGAGGTGATTTCTGGGCCTTTAAACCAGCCCAGGAGCAGTCCAGGGGGGACACACGAGTCCGTTTGGATTGATATATATATATACACATACATGCGTATAAAATTCCGCCTTGGCGTTTCGCACAGAGGGGGATCCAGGGGGTGCTCCCAACAGCCCATTGCCAACCTGGCACTGGAATATCCGTGCCCTCAGGACATGGCACCAGACAAAATCCCTCCCCGTGGCTCGTGTCCTAGCAGGGATTCTGTTCCTCTTCCTCCCCCCACGCCCTCTTTGGAGATGAATGTAGGATCCCGTAGCTCCTCAGCGCACGGACACGCGCGTTTCACCGCCGTGCTCCCTCTTCTGCTGGCTGAAACCCTTTGGGGCTATGGCCTTGAGTCCTGCTGATGGGGGTTTTCAGGGATTTCCTTCTGCCTTCCCCTGACAGGGAACTGCACCTCCCTGGCTTTACAAGCCATGGACATCTGTTAAATTTTCTTTTGGCACATTTTAAGGGGACAACTTGGGGTTATTACTTAGCCTTAATAAATTCTGCAGTTCCCTCACTTCTGGGGGTCCCAAGACATGGAAGCATGGAACTGTAGATTTAGGAAAAAGAAAGAAACAGGAAGAAACCTGTATCAAGTGATAAGAACTTGATTTCCCTTAAATGGAGGGATTCAGGGAAACAGGTGTGTAACCAACTCACCTGATTTCTGACAGGAAAACTCTGAATGCACTTAACAACTCGGTAAAATCAGCAGCACTGAGGAATGTGCGAGAGCCTGGGATTTCTTTTCCTTGAATACATTAAAAGTATCAACAATTCTGTATTTTAAGTATGGAAGGGGCTGGAAACCTGCCAGTGGGAATAATCCACCCCAGCCCTTGGGTGGCATCTTGGTGGCATCACAGGACTTTAATTTATTCTCCTTTTTAATCCGTGTGACTAATTAATGGCTCTATCTCGTTGTTCAGTAAGTGAAACCCTCTTTTTCGAGCCAGGCCGAATTCTCCCGGGACCCTTGGGATGAAGGGGGATGGGCACAGCCCGCAGAGAAGAGGGAAGCCTGAGCTCCCGGAGTCAGCGGCATAAAGAGATAACTAAAGCCGTGGCACCATCTGCTGTTTTCCCAGGTTCCAGCACTTCTCCCTTCAGCCCACGGCTTTTCCAAATGCTGCTTTGGCTGCTACTGCGCTTAGGAGGGGAACGCAGCCAGCAGGAATCACCCTCCCCACCACCTCTCCCTAATTTGGTGCCACTGCCACCCGTGGGCTGCACTCCGAAATTCCGGGACAAACCGGGCAGTGCCATGGCACAGACAGCTGGGAATGGCGCATGGGCTCAGCCCCAGCTACAGCGTCTCAGCAGCACTTTCCCCTCTCGTTTTCCCGTTTCCGAACAAAGCGTTCCCTCCCACGCGTGGAACCCGTGAGGGGTCCCTCCTCTCCACACTCGGTGTAGGAATTGTGCTCCCTTGCTGCGGGCACAGCGTCGTGCAGGAGGAGCTGTGGCATTTCCAGGCGGGCAGAGGAGCCTGCAAGAGATGCCCGTCCCGCGGGATCCTCCTCAGGAACCGCTGACCGAGCGGGCGCTGCCAGCAAGGTGAGCTGTGCCATCCCCAGCGCTCATGGAATGCTGTTATCCACAGGGATGGGCACTCACAGGAGCAGGTGTCCTTTGAAACAGCCGCTGTTGCCGTGGCAGGGGAGCTGTGGGACACGGCAGGAGCTGGGAGCAGCCTCCCCTGGGAACAGGGGACACGTCCTTCAGGGGCGCAGCCCTTACAAGCCAAAGCTGCCCTCCCAGCCCATGGAAACGCAGATCCACGGAATGGTTTGGGGGGGAAGGGACCTCAAACTCATCCAGTGCCACCCCTGCCATGGCAGGGACACCTCCCACTGTCCCAGGCTGCTCCAGCCCCAGTGTCCAGCCTGCCCTTCGGCACTGCCAGGGATCCAGGGGCAGCCACAGCTGCTCTGGGCACCCTGTGCCAGGGCCTGCCCATCCTCCCAGGGAACAATTCCTTCCCAATATCCCACCTATCCCTGCCCTCTGGCACTGGGAAGCCATTCCCTGTGTGCTGTCCCTCCGTGCCTTGTCCCAAGTCCCTCTCCAGCTCTCTTGGAGCCCTTTAGACACTGGAGGAGGCTCTAAGGTCTGCCTTGACCCTTCTCTTCTCCAGCCTGAACATTCCCAGCTCTCCCAGCCGGGCTCCAGACAGGAGAGGCTCCAGCCCAGGGAGCTGAGGGGAAGGTGCTGAGGGGATGGAGCTGAGCCGTGCCTGTGGCTGGATGCTGAGGGGACGGCAGTCGCTCACAGCTGTGGGGGAATTGTTCTGAAGGATGACTGATTGTTCACAGCTGTGAGGCAATGGTTGTGGCGCACACGGTGCTGAGGGGATGGCTGTGAGGGGGCGGCCACGGCTGACACGGTGCTGAGGGGATGGCTGTGCGGGGGCGGCCATGGCTGACACGGTGCTGAGCGGATGGTGCTGAGGGATAGCTGACATGCTGCTGAGCGGATGGTGCTGAGGGATAGCTGACATGCTGCTGAGCGGATGGTGCTGAGGGATGGCTGACACGGTACTGAGCGGATGGTGCTGAAGGAGTGGCTACCGCTGACCGAGCCCCCACCATTGCCTCCGGCAGCCCCCGCCAGCCCCGCTCCCCTCAGGCGGCCCCAGCCCCTCAGGGCGGGCCGGGGGCGGGGCCGCCTCTCGGCGGCTCGCGCTGCGCCTGCGCGGTCTCGCCGCGCCCCGGGGTGAAGCGGCG